>BMAO01026131.1:0-84892 GCA_019973975.1 Trichonephila clavata
TATTCAGAGTGCATGAAGAGGAAAATTAAAGAAACATCAACAACAAAAAACCTATCACGATTTCTTTCCCCAGAAAATTCATCAGATACCATTTTTCAAAACATCCTTAAAACCAAGTATAATTAAGAAAAATCGATTATATATATATAATGCATTGAAAATACTCAAAATACGCGCTTCTTTTTAAAAGTTTAGATTAATTTTTTCACAATATATAAGTAAAAAAAATTATATATGACTTTCTATAAAATTAAGACGAAATCGCATGAAGTATGCAGATAAGATATAATAAATTTTCAGTTGAAAAAATTTTCACTCGCTCGATAAATTTATTGTTAAAGATCTAACACGTTCACGCCCCCCCCCTTTATGCAGTTTTTCAATCATATCTCGCAATGTTTTCTAGATAAACTAATTAATAAAAATTATTAAATAGAGAACTCAAAAGAATAGCTTTGAAATCACATTATCTACAACGAAAACATCATAGAAGGAATGTATTCTAATTTATCACATTTCCAGGTGGCGTGTGTAATCTTATTCATATTCAAATCACACATGTGTAAAGAAAAATACTACTTCTTAATGCGGTTGGTGTAGTAAAGAGACAAAGAATTTCTTTTAGATTACTTTTACCTTCAAAATGAATTAAAGCGATTCGTCATACCTTCAGAACGAATCAAAGAGAATGCTCAATCCTCTCTTTTTTGCATTTAAAATAGACGACATTTAAATCAACTTAGAATGTTAAAAAGTTTTTTACATCCCTAACTTCACGAAATATTTAAAATTTATATATTTCGAAATACTTGATAGATGGTCTGATTTATATTCTTAAAGGGACACAATTAATATATGTTAATTGATGTAAAAAATATTTAATTTTTTTGTGCTATTAAAAATAATTCAAACCATTCTTAAGGACTTAGAATATATTTTTGAAGTGCACTGATATACAGCAAAGAAAAAAATTCAGTTGGGTTCCAAGAAAAAAAAAATCGTTATATGAAATAACTAGCACGTAGAATGCCAAATCCTTTCAATAATACGACTAACCTCATAATTTTTTAAAAATTTATTTCGATCGTTTAATAGTATCCGAAAGTATAAAAAAAGAATTAAAAGTTTTTAAATTTCAAAAAATTTCTAAGTAATAATGCAGATTAAAAAAAAAATGAGATGTGCTGATTTTTTTCAATCGTGCAATTTCAACAGAAATCATTGTTGCCAAGAGAGGAGATGTGATAAAGAGATAAGCATTATTTAACTTTACAGTTTTTACAATTTCAACGAAATTTTTTTACATATGTTTTGATTTTCCTTTAATAAATTTTAAAAAAGAAAATTTTACTTAAAACCCTTTATTTGAAAATATTTAAAACGCATTGCTATTTAAAATTTGTAAAGATTTCTTAACCCTGTGTTATTCAACTTAATTGTACACAGCACACAACCCTAGTTATTCCTTTTCACTACCAAGGTTGCATATCGGCTCTAGTAATAATTCACTTGATTTACTCAGGCCATGAAGTAACCCGATATTTTTGTCTGCGCCAATGACGCATATTTAAAAATAGTTTCGTTCAAAGAAAGGATGCTAGTTAACATACTCACTAAGCTTATTTCGAAGAATGAAAATGTAACAGCTTAAACTGATATCCTTTACATAACTTTTTTCTTCTTTGTGTCTATCTCACGTTTATGGCTTAGTTTAATCTTCTCGTCGACTTATACAATATTCTCTATTTTTTTCAGTTTAAATGGGATACACACACACACATGCTATTGAGGGGACCTATGTGATGAAATGTTTAACAATTTACTTATAAGAAATTTTGCTTTCAGTTTGTGGTACTACATTTGGAATATAATTCGGTTTATTTTATTATACTTTAAAAAAATGAATTTTTTCCATGTTTGTAAAGATTTTGATTACCGTATTTACTCGAATCTAAACCGCCATCGATTCTAAGCAGCATCCTCAATTCTCTACACGTTATTGAGAAAAAAAACTTTTAAAAATGTAAAAGGTTCGTTAATATCTGATATTTAAGAAATTTTTAAAAAATAAATTTTGATGATAAATAATATAAGAAGTTAATAACTTATTTATTTTACCAGCAATAAAAATTTTCAAACACATACATGAACTTTTCATTTCTCTAAACGTTAGTATCATGTTTTGAAAATGATTTGTGTGTCACTCCCATTGTCACAGATGACTTCGGAATTGGTTTTGCCGGTGTAGATATTTTTTTACACGGTGTCTTCTTCGTGCCACCCAGTGCATTTGCTACGCAACATTTTATTTAAAAAAAATGTGTTATAGAAGAATGTAAAAGAATTGTTAAAGATTGTTGAACATTTACAAGCAAAAATTATATCACTTTGTTTACGCCATCGACGCATATTTGTTTCATCCGTGTCAAAATTTCAGTGGCCACTGCTCTGTTTCAATTTTTTTCTGGAGAAAAATTGCCTCCCTTTTCATACTTGCATCATAGTGAACTCTTTCTGATGCCATTACCGATATCTTTGATGTTTAGATGATTAAAATAAAGAGTACACAAAAAAATTTCTTAAATACGAGCAGACAACGATGTTAAGGATGACTGATTACTGGAGATAAGCTGCGGTATGGGATAAGTCATCGATGCAAGTGGTCAGAATGGACAGTTACATTTTTCCTTTTGAAAGAGATGGAAATTCAATTTCCTCTATACAACAAATGTTTTGCCTTCGATTCTAAGCCGTACCGGATTTTCAGAAGCATTAACACTGGAAAAATAGTGTGGCTTAGATTCGAGTAAATACGGTAATTTCCTTATAAATGGCTACTTTTAAAACTTTGTTTTAAAAATAATAAACTAATGTAATTTTGTTACTTAAAATGGTGAAAAGATAGGCCTATTTTTAAAATTAAGGATGTATTAACCTAATGACAGATTCACAAAGTCTATTTAGAGTTAATATTTATTGTTCAGTCAAGTACATACATAACTTCTCATAGATTGATTAGTTGTTTCTTTACGTCACTCTCTGAGATAACGCGAATACTATTTACGATGGACCTCGTAATTCTGAAATGTGGTCAAGTGACAAGGACGACACCTGATCTAGTGTACCACTCTCCAAACTTCCACACTACGCTAATGGGATAACTTTAAATTAGACAAATTTAACATTTATCATCTCCGCCGTACAGCCTTCAGTGACATCAGGATTCAAAACTACAACTCGGCGTAAATAACCCCAGCGATGAACTCATGACCAATAACTCCCTCGTACTGCCGGCCACTCTCGCAATTTTCAATGTTGATGGATAAAATTGGTATTTCTGTGTTAATGGCTCAAGGGTCATGGCTCACTAAATTATTGTGTTATCGAATTAAACAATTAACTTAACATAATTTATCAATACAATTTTATAATAGTTTATATATAGTTTTTAGATAATTTCTCTAAATTAATCAACTTCTATATATAATATGAATTTTTCCATTACAGAATCCATTTCCCATCTTCAAACTAACATTAATTTCGTATTCCTTAAAATTCTCATAAAAGATGTTTGAGTATCACAGATGTAAGAAATAAGTCCCCTAAAGTAAAATGAGCGGCTCATTCTTTCGAAAAAAGAAATTTTCTATATGGGGTTTTTCAAAAATGTTTACACTAATCACAATAGATAATTTTTTTCTTCAAATTTTAAAAATATAAAATAATTGAAAGAAATATTACTATATTGTAAGAAATACAGCTCATTAAATGCACTAATGAAAAATCTGAAGTACAGCATATCTAACTTTTTGCATATTTAGAATGTATATGATGTTAAAAGGGGGAGGGGAGTTATGAATTGTTTGCCTTTTAGAGAATACTCTAATATTTTTCATATTGGTAATGTTTAATTGATTAATAATATTAGCGCATATATTTAATTCAAGGGGAACTATTGTGCGCTGAAAAGAAACTAAAATATCGTGAGTTCTTGGGGTCTGCTTAAGGGACAATACGATCCTGAAGATAATAGCACTTTTTTTCAGTTTCTTTGGTTGATTTTTTCTTTTCCTTTCGGTTAATTTATTGAAGATACTCTCTTAGCACCTTTTGCAATTGAAAAAAAAATGAATGGATAATAGCTTTCCACATTTAAAAGCTTAAATTCCACTTAAAAGACCCTCGCCTAAAAGCGGAAACACAACCCCTTCCTCATACGTACAGTCATGAATTTTTAGGAATGAAATACCCCACAAGATGTAGGGAAGAAAAGCAATCACGGAACAGATGCCCTGAGAAAGAAGAGGCTGATTACGGCCTGCACAGTCTTCTGGCAAATTAAATATCCTTCGCTTCTACCCTCTTTTTCGGCCAGAAAACCGTGATTTTCTAGCATCTGTTCTATTTCAGAGGGGCAAAAGGGGATTGAAAAGACATATTGAGGGAAGATGCGTCCAAGGGTTTGGTATTTCTTCTAAGGCCTCTTCGTAAGAGGAGAAATTATCAAAAGTTGGGGCAGCCTTTTAAGTAAAAAATAAGCTTTTAGAAGAAACTTAGGCAATACTCGCATAAGTAATTAATGAATGAATTGCTCGCATTAAATAAATTTGTAAAGTCGCAAATTTGTCGATGATAGAAATAGTTTGATTAATTTTTTCATTGCTTTTTTTTACTTTCTAGTTTTATTATTGTATTTACTTAAAAGAGAAAGAATATCCGCCTAAAGCCCAATATATGGTTGATTTTAAAACAAATTATTTCTGTGTTGCTAAGAAATGTAGAAAGTGAAATGGAAAATTTTCTTATTCCTTAATAATACGATTGCAATTTCTGTATAAATTTAAAAATTATCAAAAAATTTTAAGCTAAATAAAGTAAAAAGACCTGCTTTACTCATCACAATTTTGATTGAAAACCAATGTTCTGTGGCTTGTTTTAAATATAAAAATATTAAACAGCAATAATTTTTTCGAACACTAATTAACGTCAATTATAACCTTCAAATGTATGCCTCCCAAAGAAAAATTTTCACAAAATAATAGCCAAGATGAGTTTTTATTAACGTCTCATGAGACCTACTGGCGGCGGACTTCACAATTTTTAACTTCGATTAAGTGACGAGGATGACACCTGAACTAGCACCTTACTCTTGAAACTTTCACATCATATCAGAGTGAGGACTTTAAGTCTCAACGTGTTTAGCGTGCATCAACCAATATACACGGCATTTATGATTGAAGGCATCATGAACAAAGAACGAAAACAGATATTTTAGATTAAAAATCTATCCAATCACAAAATAATGGAATTAAAGACACAAAAGACTTTATTTTTTAAAAAAAATTATGAAGTGCTCTTTTTTCCCGCCTGTTAGGAAAGCTTTAATTCAACGAGAGAGAAAAAATTATGCAATCATCCCTTTTATCTCTTATTTTTTAATATTATATTCATCTCTGACATTAAAATTTTATATTACTCAATTATTATATATTATTAAAAAAACTCAAGAGGTTAAACACTAAAATTAAATCCCTACATTCGAGACCTTCAAAAAATTTTAATTCAATCATTTAAAATTTGGATATCTCATTAACGATAACTCTTGTAAATACTTAAACATATCATTTGACATACATTAAATGTTGGAACCCCCTTTTTACCTCCCCAATTCATATAATTACTTATTACAAAATCCAGATGTTGGTGCATAAAATTTTGATGTTCCCATTATTGATACAAATACAATAGCAAACATTAATTTCGACACGCACATTCTCTGGTACGAAATAGATTTTCACTTCATAAAGTACATATGATTGGAAAACCATTGAACCAAATCACAGAGCAAACACATGTTTTTTGGTCGCGTGTACACGTTCACGAGAGCATTATTATTATTTTGCGTGATCCACGAAACCCGTCCCTTAATTATTTTCGTTACCTTTTGCAGCTAAGGAGAGGGAACACACAGGGGGCAGGTGAAAGAAAAACCTCGTGGTTCCGTTATCTTTCGCGTGCAACAGATGCTTAAAGGCAAAACAACTGTAGAACTTATCTATTACATTGATAGAAAAAGAGAGGGGAGAGAAAAGATAGTTTTTTTTATGAGTTTGTAATGTTAAGTACCGTGACTTTGGTGGTGTATGGATTTGGTTTTTTTATACGACTTATGGGTACGATAAACGTGATTTTTTGGTCAAAATGTGTATTTTTTATAGTTTTATTATCGTGTGATTAAGTTCAAAGATTTTTTAAAGCCAGTTTTTGTTTTATGAGGGGAGTTATGGCTTTGTAGAGAGATTATGAGGATTAAATTCTTTATGCGACTGTAAAAGAAATAATACTTGTCAGGTTGGTTGTTTTATAATGAACATTTTGAGCTACTACAAAATTGTCTCAACAGAAAATGAAAGAAAAATTAATGCGTTTCCAGATAAAGTAAAATGAAACTGAAAGTTAAGAGAAGAGAGAGAATTTTTTTTTCTAAGCTAGATTTGTGGCCTTAACGTAAAAGTTCAAAATGAAAGGAAATTTTGTAAGCAAATTATTATGAATATATTTATAATACTTGTAATGTATTTTCAGTATTGAGATTAATAAAACATATTTTATGAATAAAAATACCAAAACTATTTGGAGATATGTTCTATTTTTTGAAAAAAAAATTCACGAAAAAAGTCATTTTTTACACTGTAAAATACTATTCATTAAACATAATATTTATCTGAGGATTTATTTTGATTACTTACTCCTAACGCTCCCTATAGGTATGAATAGATACGAATAGACACGAAAAGATATCCAACTAAGTACTAAAGTAAGAAAGAAATACAATATTTAAAGCTAAAATGAGATTTTTGTTAGGTGTACGAAGACTTTTGTGGCGTAATTTTTCGATAGCTTTTGATTATTTTTTTTTAAAAATAATAGTTATCTTTAAAAAAATAATTATGTCATTCTATTAATAACAAGTTGCAGATATCATAAAAAAATTACAATTACAATATATTAATTTTTATTAGTCGAAAACATTAAATTTTATTGGAAATTGCAAGTGTACGAACACTTTTGGGTCCACTGTATCTTTTTGTTAAATACAAATTAGCAAATGTGTGAAAGAAAAGAAATACAAACATAAAATTTGAAATTTAATCAGTTTTATTTGCTCTTTTATAATAAACATAAATTGCTTTTAAAACTTATTTTATAAGTAATCAAAAACATTAAAAAGGCGTCTTTTTTTAACGTAAGAGAATTGGCAAAGTTAAATCTTTAAATTACTTTTGAGATTAAATTCTTAGTATATATAAATGCATATGATTTATAAAAATGTGAACATATACATATATAGTGTGTGGATTTATCTCATAGAGAGATTAACATTGAAAAAACAAATGCATGTTTATGCTACCATATTTGTTTATTGTAGTTTTTTAATATTTTAAATTTTTAAAAAATTCCAAAGTCTTATATATAATTTTAATGCGTGTCACATACACTGGTGTGCAAAAATTAAGGACGAGACGGTTTTTTTCAATATAACTTTGTACAAAAGCATTCCAAATCAACACATTTAATCCCGTAAGATCCCCAATACGTAAGGACATGAGTAATGTAAGCGACACTTACTAAAAGAGAAATCAGAGGGATAAAAAGAAGCTTTATTGAAAAAGTAGCATGGAGCGCAATGCGACTGAAGGCCGAAACATCCCTGTGATGGGTGTCCAGCAAGAAATATCCGGTCTTTAGTAGGGGATATGATCTCCCCTGCCTGCTAGGAAGGTTTCACAGCGTCTGCCCATGCTGAGAATGAGGGTGTCAATGAGTTGTTGAGGCATTGCTACACCCATTCGTCTTGCAGCGCCAATCGAAGCTCCGGAATCGTTACTGGTGGTAAGGTACGAGCTGCCAAGCGTCTGCCTAGAAAATCCCATACATGCTCGATGGCATTGAGATCCGGAGATCGTGCCGGCCAATCCATACGTTCAATATCCTCACTCTCTAAGAGCTGTTCGGCAGCTACTGTGCGATGACATGGTGCATTGTCGTCCGTGAAAAGGAACTGCGGACCCATAGCGCCTCTAAAAAGACGCACATATGGAAGAAGAATCTCGTTACAATAACGGGTCCCGTTGACTGAACCTGCGTCGAAGATGTGAAGGTCTGTACGACTACCAAGCATGATGCCTCCCCAAACGAGAACACCGCCACCTACATACCTGTCCCTTTCAATGATGTTCAAGGATGATTGTGGCTTCCCCGCTCTCTCCAGATGAGTATGCGATGAGAATCACTACTCAGACTGAATCTGCTCTCATCTGTAAAGAGTACTCGTCCCCATTCATTGTCTCGCCAATTCCGGTATTCCCGGCACCACAGAGAACGCTTTCTCCGATGGGCAGGCGTTAGAGGTACACACCGTACAGGGCATCGTGCAAACAGTCCACCACCGTGCAGTCTTCTGGCCACGGTAAAACGCGATATCGGTCGTCCAGTCGCCTGTGTCTAGCGATTTCTCCCGCTGTCTGCCGCCTGTTTCTTCTGGCCTATAAGGCAATATACCGGTCATCTGCGGGTGTGGTTCCTCGTGGACGACCACTACTGAACCCCCGGATAGCTGTTCCCGTAGTTTGAAATTGTCTCCAAAGTCGTGAAACGATGCTGTGAGCAATTCCGAACTCTGCAGCCACACTTGTCACACTGCGACCTTCCTCCAACTTCCCGATGATTCGACCTCGGGTAAAAGCATCCAGATGTCGTCTAACAGATTGATTATTCGCCATTTCTCGCTGAGGCAGCAACTCGGTGTGATTTTAACTGCTATACGGTGTGCAATCTCTTTGCCAGAAATACTAATTTTACACCAACAACATGCTTTACTACTCAGACACTCCCCCATTACGTCTACCTGCATATCTGCGCATGTGCTACCATACATCACCTCACTTGATCTCCTGATTGGTCTTTCTGTCCGCTCTGCCTCTTCGTTCAGCTGATATGCTAATTTTTCGACTTCGTCCTTAATTTTTGCACACCAGTGTAAATTCATGCGATTAAATTCCTCATTTTTTCATTTACAAACTATTATATGCCCATCAGAACCAAAAAGGTTTAATTTTCCGTCATCCCAATCAATTTGCTGTCAATTTTGAATTTTCTGAAACTTATTCCCAAGAATCAAATTGGATTAATGAATCATGGAGATGGAAGTGTTCTTGCGTGGAGGTGTAAATCGGCCTTTAAATTAGGTAATTTGGTATTTTTTGATGGTATTGTGAATCATCAGCTCTATTTAAATATTTTAAAGTGAAATTTTAAACTATCCGACGAAAATTTGGATGTAGGAGACTACTTCATTTTTTAACAGGATAATGACGCCAAGCGCTCTGCTCTCAATGTACGCCGCTGGTGTCTCTATAACTGTCCAAAATTCTGAAAAAACCCCTTTAATCAGTTTATTTAGCCCAATAGAACATATTTGGTGAGAGTTTGATTTTAAAAAAAAGAAAACATAACATATATATAAACACATAATGGGAAGTAAAAATAATAATAACAGAAGAATGGAGGAAAACCGATGCAGAAATTACAAAAAACTGATTAAACCTATACCAAAACATTTAAAAGTTATTGTGGACACGAAAAGATATCCAACTAAGTACTAAAGTAAGAAAGAAATACAATATTTAAAGCTAAATTGAGATTTTTATTAGGTGTACGAAGACTTTTGTGGCGTAATTTTTCAATAACTTTTTGATTATTAATTTTTAAAAATAATAGTTGTATCATTTTTAAAAAAAATAATTATGTCATTCTATTAAGAACAAGTTGCAGATATCATAAAAAATGACAATAACAATATATTAATTTTTATTAGTCGAAAACATTACATTTTAGAGAAAATTGCAAGTGTACGAACATTTTTGAGGTCCACTGTATATTACTTTTGAAAAAGTTATAAGTGCTCACATTTTACTTGAAGCAAAAACTATGATCATCAAAATTAATTTAAATATTCTATATCATTAAATTTAATCAAATGAATATTTTTATAAATAGAAATTATAACAAATGAAAACTTTAAAACTACTTTTTACACATTTATTTTGAAAAAGAAAAATGCGAATGTTCTTAGACAAGAAAATGTTACGATCTTATAAGGAAATACTACTATTGAAAACAGTTTTTTTCAAATTTGTTTTTTAAAAGTTGATTAACAGTGTATACTAACATTTAACCTTAATTAATTTTAAAATGGATTACATATGAATTACCTTAATTGAATCAAGAAGACAAGAATTATGAATTAAAATAGCATGGAATCATTCAGAATTCTAAGATGATTGAAACGTAGCTATTTTTGTGTCTCGAACAATTTCTTTTTAATTTCACTGCTTTGTTGAAATATGTGGCCAAACGATATTTTGGTATTACGTCATATTTCTTCTTTTTTACTTAATTATTCTTTATTGTTATCATTTCTGTTTACTTGTTACTTTTCTTAATTGTTATCATACTAAAGTGAATATAGTAATAAAATCACTGAAAGAGCTAAATAAAATATTTTAAGGTTTGGCAATGCTCATAAGTTCGAAATTTTAGTTAAACTATTAATTAATAATTAAACTGGTTAGCAAAATTTTTGTTCAGAATCTTTCAATCGTATTATCACATATCTTGATGTGTTATTTTTATGTACCTACATATATAAAATAAAATAATAGATAAATATTTTAAGGGGGTCCGGCACTTCCATAGGAGCCTATGTTAAAATTGCGTAAGTTTATGTACCTTTTTCTCAGAAACTACTTGCTTCTCATAGATGAAATTTTTACAGTAGTTATATATACTATCAACAAGACTTTAATGGAGGGTTTTGTCTTTTTACTAAAAATTAAAATAATTTTGAATTTTTTAAAAAATGTCCAATTTTTTCAACCTAAAATTTAGTTTAAAAAGACGTTATGTAAAAAAGTTTGCTAGATATTTCTTATCCCTTCCATTACAATGTGTAAACATGTCGAAAATATACTTGCTGTAAATTTGAAGACCCTACATTTATTAGTTTCTGAGAAAAAGGCACATAAAAGGGAAAATATTGCATTTTGAGAAAACAGGCCTTAAAGTAAAAATTTTTAATTTTTGACGATTTACCTTTTTTAATACTTTCCAGAAAAATATGAAACATTTTCTTTGTCCTCTGCTTCTACAAAAGACTCTTCTAATTTTCTTTTTTTCGTTATTTTTAGCAATCTAGTCTTTTTCAGTATCTCAAGATGCTTTCGTTGGGCTACACGAATCCTACGTGCATCTAATTTTTTTAAAGCATGATACACAATTAAAACCTGGTTCAATACCACAATGTTTTAAAATGATTAATTTGGCTACATGGCCCATATTGAATTATGCAATTGCTATATTTACCCCTAATTTTAGAGTTTTTAACTCCACAAACGTAGATTTTGGAATGACTGACCATATGGTATTATTAACTGGCTCATTGTAGTTTTGAGTCTTTCCATGTAGACATTTTTTAATAACCTAGGGTCAGCTAAATCTTTAAAAATTGACCTAATTTCATTCATGAGGGAAGATGGCACATGGGTATGTTTTTTATGGTCATAATGCTTTTCGTTAAATTCAGCTTTTGCTTTCTGAAACTTGCACCATGAATTTGTACCCGAGGGACACAATCCATGTTGAGGGCTCTCATTTGTAGACAAAAGATGGAAATAAACAGCCCAAACAGCAGTTTTCATGCTGTGTAAATCATTGATATTGTTTCTAATGGCCATACCATATTACCTCTGAATTTTTGAAATTAAAATGTCGGTGAGTCGGTTGCGTCCACTTAGGCTTCATCCATCACTTAATTTTTTTTCCTTTGTTTTTTCTTTTGAGATTCAAAAGACGGGTACCCATACTCTTTTGAATATGCCCAACGCACTCTAATTTTTCCACTTGAGTGTCATAAAGATTCAGGGCAAGTATTGATGAAAAACCTCTTGAATCTCCATCGCCCAAATATTTTGTGTAATGAATGCCATAATGAGCTTCGGATCTTTCAAATATCGCCGTTACACCTTTCACTTCCATGCCTCCACTTGTTCCACTATAGTTGGCAATACATGATGGTTCATGAACAGAATTAAATGCAGTTTTGCGCCGACAATGTTTCGAAAACACTTTAAAGTCAATAACTTTTCCAGTATCAACACTCGTAGCTGTAACAATACCATTGAGGGACTGGTATCCTCTGTTCTGCCATGAACCATCTAAGGCAACAGCAATGTCTCGTCTACCTTCTATTTGTGTTGCCTCCTCAACAGAATTTCTCATTGATTTTTCACAGGTAAATTTAGAAGAGTCGAACAACAATTCTGTATAAGTACAGAATTTTTCAGGTGGAGATGGCAAGTTCATAAGTCCACAGAATGTTTCTGCCGCTGAACGACCTCTTCCAATAGACCTGAAAGCAAATATCAATCCGATATTTGAGTGGAAAAGTTTATTTTTATTCTTCAATTTAGTTGACGTATAGAAACCATGTGTTTTTGCACAAAAACTACAACAAAGTTCTATATAATACACAATTCCAACTCTTTTAGAAGCCTCCAATGAGATGGAATGGCCACAGTTTTTTACAAACAGCAAAGTTCAATAAAGCTTTATTCAATAAATTTAATTCTATTAAAACATTTTTTTCATTACTTCCTTCCATATCTTCATATAAACTGTTGTTTGAAATAAGTTTTCGTTTTGAAGCACTTTGAATACCAGTTTCTGTGCTGTCTGATGTGATAGCTGGAACATTTTGAGCAATAATTTTTTGAACGCCAACATTTTTGAGTTTTTTAAATATTTTTTTAGATCTCCCCATAATTTTGTCGTTAATAAAATACTGATAAATAATTTAATGTAAAACGTGGATTAAACAGAAAAAAAATCTGGATAAATAAATTAGAATTCACAATTAGCAAGTTCAAGCAAGAATAATTCCATTTTACAACAAACCAAACGAGAGAAAAAAAATAACTGTGCTGAGTTGTCTTTTCCTTTCTTCAAAGAAAAATTGTTTTATTTATGTGCAAAAAAAAAAAAAAAAAGGTTATACTAATTGTGGACAAAACAAATCGCGTTGTTATCGAAAAATTAAGCATGATGAAAGACAGGTGCTCCTAGAGGAGCACCTGTCACGCGTCGAAGAAAGTAGCTTACTTTTAAAAAATAAATAAAAATACTTCTAATTATTGTATTTCCATATATCATATATCACTTTAAGCAGAAATGTTTGAACTTTTCAAAAATATAAAAAAGTCAAAATCGATCATTTTTCAAAAATTTGTGTGCCCTTAAACTTTTGTAAAAATCGATAATCGGAATAATTTTCTTCATAAAACAAGTATTTACAAAACCCTCTTTCAACTGTAGTGAAAAATCTGAGTATTTCAAGAAACAAATAATAAAAACAAGATAAGATAACAACAGAAACTTGATGTTCTTATCTAGCTAAGTGGGGAAAAGGGTTTTTTTTTTTTAAAAATAAAAATACATTTATATATATTTCATTGTCCATCTGTTGCTCTGTTACTAAAATATTTTTCGGTATAACTTGCTTAATTAATGTCATCAATTAAAAAAGATTACATTTTAAGTCTAGCTTAAGATTACATCTTAAGTAAGTCTGTAAAATATATCAGACAGGTGTATTGAGTCATGTATACTTAAAATGTCACAGCGTTTACTTAAAAAATGCACTCATTTCAACATAAAATATCTTTCGGTTATCTTTACGTATTAAAAAACACAAATCAAGTGTGAAGTGCATTTTCAAATTGAAAGAATGTCTTAATTCTAATTTAAGCACATGTACACGTTTATTATACACCGTCCTTAAGAATTTAGAAGTATTGCATAAATACTCAGATTTTCGTTTTGACATGTTAAGTGAAAAATAAATTTGGCATTGTGTTAATGTATAAAGGTAAAAACATAGAAAATATCTTATACGTTAAAGGATAAAGATTAATTGTAATATGCACGGGTTGCATGTTAAATTCTACTGATTTCTATGCCCCACGGCGAAATTAAAATATATTACCTCTGGAACATTATTTTATTTGAAAAAGTTTCGAATTAGGATCTTATTCTTTAATATAGAGTCGAAGAAAGCCTTAAAATTGTGGGGTTAGTTAGTGTTTTTTTTTTCTATTTGTACGGCATTCTAAAATCCTGAATACCGATTTGATAGTTCGGTCTTTCTCATAGAACGCTATCCAGTGGTCAGACATTTTATATTTATTAATACAAGCTGCAAAAAATTTTACGATATTCAAAAAAAAAAGTTCTATGCCTCAGGCTGTTGGTGTTTAAAATGTATAATGCATGTTCTTCAAAACTTGTTTGCAATTCATCTGAATCATTTGGTCGATGTGCTATCCGTTAATATTTCTTCTCGTTAATTATTTAACTGAGATGTGACGGGTCGTTGATCAAGAACGAGGTTAAATATACAGAATGTCTCACTTCATCTACATATGATGTATGAAGCAGTTTCTTTGCCATGAGCTGTCAGAAAGAGATAAATTTTATCAGTTAATTTAAAGAAGAACAATATTTTTTCTTTTATCCATGTTTGTTTGGAGTGTGGAACTTAATATAACAAACACAAATATATGTATTTATTTTTTTTAAGTTTTCAACACATAGACGCAATATATCGAGGAAGATCTTAAATTGGTTAATTTCAATATAAAACAGCACTGGTCTTTTTTTCATTCAAATTAAGTTCTCATTGCGAGATACAATTGAGTTCAATTGATAGGAAGTGATAAAATATATGTTTATATTATTATCTGTTTATCTGAGTTGTAAAAATAAATAGTAACGTAAACAATCAGTATGCAGAAAAAGCGTTATTATTCTTTAAAATTCAATAATATCCTTTCCATAACAAATATTATTTTTTATCAGTTATCTCACTTATAGAGCTTCATATTGTTGCTTCCACATATACATATACTTATTTTGATAGTTAAAAAATAAATTACATAATGCAGCTTCAATTTCTTTCACTCATGTAAAACTTAAATAGTTTAAGTGATAGTTCCAGAATTTACATAAAAAATCGCAGTACCTTATATTTATACTTTACTATTTAATTTCAAAATCTTATTTATTTCTTTGTTTTTTTTTAGTCAAAATTTATTCTGCTTTTTCATTTTTTTAATGTATTGTTATAAAGAGAAGGTTTAGTAATGCATATTATTAAAATGCTCTTACTTATTTATCTGTTAAAAAATTATTTCTCATTGTACTTACTGTGAAAAATAGCAGCCAAAGTTTATTCCACGGACGCCTTTTATTCTTATATAACCATTCAAATGGTTAAAAAATCTCCAGATGAATGATAATATCTCCAAAATATACATAAATTAAATACGTATTAAGTTCAACCAGTGTCGACTATACATTATAATTCTTTTTCTCCAGCTGAAAAAACATATTTAGAATAATTAAAAAAGATGCCAACTCAAGCAACATAAATTTAACAACAGACGATTATATATCGGCATATGAATAAGGGAATTAGATAAATTAGTAAAATGAATTATGAATTAAAGCAGACGATAATAATATGAAAGCAAATTTTCAACCTAAATAATAACTATAACTGCTGTGTAATTTAAAGTCAAATAAAAATTTATTCAAAATAAAGAAAAAGAAAAGAAATTCTTAAGAAACTAAATGTTTTAGAATACTAAACAGCGATTATTACTTTTCCATAACTTTTCCCTTCATTGTTACAGACATTATTTTGATATTCCAGCGTGTTCTTTTTTTATTATCTTCGTTTAGTTTTTACGCAAAGAAAAAAGTTTTTTAAACTTTTTTAAAAAATATTATCCTTAAACCATTAGTATAAGTACAATGATGAATCGAGTTGAGTAAGATGCTACGAATATAGTATATTTTACTATGCTTGTAATTAAATATATCTTATCAAATATCATTGTGAAACTCTACCTTCTATTTGTCAAAATTTTAAAATGTCATATTAATTTAATACCACAAATTAGATTTTACATTTTATTGAATATTACAGATTTATTTGCAAGAAATATACGAAAAAAAACCGATACCTACATATTATCGCAACCTATTGGCGACATTATTTGAAACGCAGCATGTGATTGCCAATTCAGCGCATACGACGCATGGTGAAATCGGGGTTGCTAACTTGTCGAGTTATTTTGAACGTTGGCATTGTTGCAATTATACGTATAAGTACCAAAAAAAAAACACATATCTTGAATAATTATATTTGGTTGAATTTACATCATAGTAACACGCATCACAGAGTATATGAACATCTTAATTCTAAACCATTATCAAAGGTAATGCTTTACAATTGAGCTGATATTTCATTCTCAAAATTCCTTCACTACCCCGGGAAGGATTTCTTAAGCCATCTGAATATAACACATGATAAATTTCAGTGTTTCATGTGACACATTTGCAGGGAAAGTAATCCTTGAACCTGTGATTTTTTTTTTGTCTTCCCCTTGCCCTACTGACTGGACTTATTTTTTGGAACGCTGCTATACTAACCTGGCAACGATAAAAGTATTTCTAAAATAGTTCCTACTTTCTTTTGTTCAATACACTCATATGTAGAGCAGGATGAACACAAAACTCTCTTCAAATCTTACGGAACTCTTGGCATTCGAAATATTAAGGAACTCTTTATCGAATTTTTCCCATACACATTATATGCATCCAAGTAAAAAAGAAGAATCCCACAACCTAATTTTTAAAATTCATGCAATAAAAAAACATAATAAAACAAATATTCGTTATTCTTCCTCACAGCTTCCCAATATAAAAGCAAAGAAATAAGTAATGCTTGATTCCCCAAGAAAGTTTTATTCAATAATAGGAAGATAATAGAAAGACTGGGCTCATCTTACCTAAGGATATTTCACTAGAAGAATTTTTAATGACACGCGTACACAAATGCAACTAATTTTACAAAAAAGTACTGCAAATATTTATAAAAGAATAAACTGCACTAAAAAAACTTTAACTGATTTGATTTTTGTTCTTACTTATGCTCTAGGAGCCCTTGAAATCTTCTTTGTGATGAATTTTTTTATGAAATATTCCTTAAAAAAATTTTCGAATGATATTTTGCCTTTTCGTGGGACAAGGCAAGATGAAAAGAATATCAAATATTTATAATACCGATTGACTTGCTACAGATGCCATTTTATACTAATAAAAAATAAACATCCGTGACAACCCTTTGACACAAAGATCCGCTTTCTCATCCCAGAGTCTTCCAGAAGATAAACATTAGAACGTTTTCAACTTGAAAGATGAGGATTGTGCAGCCGACCTTCTTTTTAAAGTTCGACGCCTCACCCCACCCAACAGAAAACGATCTCGGTTTTCACAGAACTCACAGAGAAAGTCGATTCTATCACAATGTGCTAACTGTGGATATTAACTGATAACGCACAAGGGAAGCTACTACCCTATGCTTACGGACACCTTCGTCGCTGCTTTATTTTTGGATACAAAAGGCTCATTATGCTCATCTAAAATTGGGAACAGAAATAACGAAAAGGCGGCGAATGGAAAACATGAAATGTTGTGTAAATATGAATAGTATGTCGAAAAATTGTTTCGTGGCGTCGAGTCTCTGTGTGGTGGGTGTGGTAATTTGAGTCACACTAGCTTGGATTTCAAAAATTTTGGTCGAAGTGGTTGTGAAGCTGCAACTATTCCTCTTTCCCACAGTTCTTGAAAATTAAAAATAAATTTCAAACTCAGAAACAAAACTTGTGAAAGTGATCCAGTTTCAAAATGTTTTTAAGCAATTCGGAAGAAAAATCAGGACTATAGAATGAATGGGGATTTCCATTGATTAAAGCATTAATTCAGTACGTTTTCCCAACATCTTGGATGGATCCTCATCCATAAGCCGGTGAAGTATGAAAATAAGTATAAATGGATGGGTTCACACACAATAATTTCTTTCCTCTAAATTTCAAAAGGAAAAAAATAAATTTGTTATTCCTCAACTTTTATTTAGGAAAATTTTTGCTTGAAAATTGGTATCTAATAACAATATAGTATTTCAGAAAAAAAAAGTATTTGTACATAAAGGAAAAAGCGTATTTGAGCCTATTTGTGTGTTAGTCTATATGAGTCTTTCATGTTAAAAATAAGCAAAATTGCTTTGTTTTTATTTTAAGCCCTGATTTTTCTTTCTGGAATTTAATTTATAACTAAGCATATTAAAAATATATTCAGACCAAATATATATGTACATAGTTATTTTTATCTCTTTTTTCCTTCAATTTTTCCTTTCTACACTTTATAAAAAGGTAACATTTTCATTGATAAAAGATCGTTATTATATTTTTATATTATTTTATTAATATTCTATGAAGAAAAGCTAGGGAGCTTGCGATCTTCTTCCTCCTTCTTATCCCTCTGGTCTGAATCAGACCAGATCCATAAGTTTATTCGCCCTTACAAAAAATCTGAAACCAAAATAGGCCTTTTCAGAAGAATTTCTCGTACCAAGTCAACGCAATCAAATAAATGTTGCGGTGTAGCCTCTGCATCATTACACTTAGTGCAAATTGGAAACACCATGGGAGAATCCGAGGAACTTTAAATGCCCCGTAGACAGTCGAGCAAAAGTAGTTTGATCTCTCCTGTCACCTTTAAAATATTAGCGATCTTCTAAATTAATTCATACTAGACGGACAAAATACATCTTTTATTTCGAAATATGCTTTTTTGTTCCAGAAAAAAATCCCTCTTTTACTTGAATGCTAACCATATTTTATGCTTTATTTAAGCTATAAAATATAAGTAAGTATTACGATAATGTTCTTAAAACTTCCGTCTACGCATCATCTTGGACATGATGTTAATTCTAAAGAATTGTTAATAATTTGTTTCGAATCTTCTCATTGCTTTTATTGGAATAGAAGGAAAAATATTAATGAAAAGTTTCGGTTTGCTAATTTTTCCTTTCATTTTGAGAAATATTTTTACACTTATATTCCAATAATTTGATTTCGGGTTTTAGATTTTTCAGAAATATTTCTTAACTTAAAGAAAATTAAATCATAGAAATCTTCCATATTATTAATTAATAATGTAATTTATAATTCCATATTCTCGCTTGTATATTCACGGATTCGAAATATATGTTAGTGAGTAACAGTTATATTAACGTTGTATCATTAGGCAACACGAGGACTATTGTTGGTGACGGAGCTCGTAAATTTGGACCTCTGTCAAGAGACAAGCAGTGCCAGTTTATCCATTGGGCGCTTGGGGTGGGCGCCCAGGGGCCCGGGGCCTGGAGATGCCCAGAAAAGCCCGGATAAGCTGGGCTTACCCAATTTTTCTAATTATAAATTTCGATCCTCCAGTACCAATAGGGCCTGAAGAGCTTCTGCACCCAGGATTCGAAATGAGCTTAAACCGGCACTGATTATAAGGACGACACCTGAGCTCTTGTACCCCTCTCCAAACTACCAAACGAAGCCAACGGAATTATTTTGAGCTTGACAGATTTAACGTGCATCAGCCCCCCTCTACCCGATGGGTATTAAATGGCGCTGGAGTTCGAACTCATGGCACGCCGGGCCACGAGCACTGATCATAACCACTAGGATACGGCAACCCTGTTATAGAACCCTGGCGGCAGCAATAGTAAGTGAACGCTATAATGGATTTCTTACATAACTGAGAATATTGATATGTGAGTGAGAGTTTATTAACGTCACACTATAAACCAACACGAGGGCTATTGACTCCATTAAGTCCATTACCGACTCATCTCGTTTAAAATACTGAAGGGTGATTTCGACAACCTTTAGTCCAGGGGCGTAACGTACACCCCGCATTGTGGGGGGTGGCCAGCATTCTAGGAACCCAAAGCCTGACTGACGCCAAGTACGTACCTTTTGTAAGATCTGGCTTGGGACCGAAAATCCGTTACTCCACTGCTTTAGTCCCTCATTATTTGATAATTTAGGAGGTTAGACGGTGTCCTCAACGTTAGAGCCTTCATCCTTTTCCGACATTTTTTCATTAACTGTGACAGCAGCAATTATTTCTGATCGGGCGTGGGTTTTTTTCGACCTGCAAGTGTGTGACCGAGTTATACGGTTTGCTGGGTTATCGAATGGCCTAGTTTTCAAGACTCTATTGTACTTAAATTATACATGGATTTAATACAGTAAAAAAGTTCCTTTATATTTGTATATATCAACTACATTTATATTGGCACCATTGATGTCTTAGCACTAATTAAAGCTGTGAAATTTGTTTGAATTTGTAAAAACAGAAATAATTTTTTAAGGAGATGGCGTATATTTATTTTTGATATGCATATTTTTCCGCAACAGCTTGGATCGATAAATAATAAATTAGTTTTATCTGAATGCAAATAAAATTATTCTTGAATAACAAGATAAAAATATTCCACACCCCTACCTTGAGATATGTCATTTATTATGAATTACTTCATTAGTTTTTGTTCTTAATATAACTTTCAACCTAAATAAAAATAGTTTTTGTTTATTTATAAGTTTTCAAAAATTCATTTGATATTTTAATAAGATATAATTTTAAAATTTTCCATCAGCGAGTAAAACAAATTTATCCCCACACCTGTTATTTTCCTTTGATTACCTTGAACACCACGATACAACTTTGTCCTTGAACAGCTTTAAAACAACGAAATTAATCCATCAATATCAGAGTAGAGTTATTAGAGCTCATTTGCAAAAATATTATCCAAAGATTAGGTCAGATAAAATTTAAGCCTTAGCCCTGACTTCCTAAAACACCGTTCCCAAATCGGCTTGTATCTGGGCGATTGATGCAAATATGAATCTAATCATTCATTTTCACCTCATTCTATCGTAATGTGATTCACGACCCTTTTCTTGATAAGGGAACAGACCCCTCATTCGTGAATCCAAATCACTGCAGCCTTTTCAAAACAAAGGAGGAAAAAACATATCAACTAACACGTGCCTTTTGTTCTTGTTGGGTCCATAAACCTCAAACCGATACAATCTGGAAGCGGCGCAGCTGATTTCTGTGAGTAAACATGGTAAAATGATCTGATCCCGGTAAGATACACCTCAGGGGGTCACCCCCACCAAGCCTAACTTTTTTTCCAGGAGGGGTTGGGAGTAAGTCGAAGAAGCCCAAGCCAAAAACCAGATGCTTTTGTCTCTCACGAATAGTTGCGATATGGTTTTGGTGTAGGGAATGTCTGAAGATGATCTGATGAGCGAAACGACGATGTACTTCGTGATGCTCTATACCCCCACTTGCCCTGAAAAAGCCTATTTCAACATCTGCTGCTGCCCCTTGTCCATTTCCGTTTTGTTTCTCTCTTGATTAACCGTAGACCGTGCAGACGTTACGTAACATTGGACCGGAAGTGATAATGTACTAAAAGTGAAAATTTGATTGCTTTAGACAGTAATTGTATGACATCTCATTTTTAAGAAGTATTACATAATTATAATATTCGTCATTTTTCTGGAAGATTTGTTGTGTATTTAATGATGTAGGTTCTGCTTTCCATTTGTATCTAATAAGGGTGATCAAAAACATATTTTTTTCAAAATTTCAAAACTTACTTATTTGGAAAAGACGTTATATAGTATATAGATAGTGGAAAAAAGTAAAATAAAAAATTTATCTTAAGTACTGCCACAAAGGGAATGAAGTTAAAGTATTACAGCTTTTTTTATGATGAAAAGTCTAAGAAGTTTTTGATAAAATGAAACAATTGTGATGAGAGGGCTCCTACTAAATGGTTACAAGAAGGGATTGCAATATCGGACCAAAAGTTCAATACCAGTATTCGGTATTATTTAGATCTTAATACCGGAACACCGGTTTTAATACCGGTAGTAGAAATTTTATAAAAGGAGAGAAAACACAGATGTTTCTTTGTTTTATTTGACAGTTTTATTAGAAAGTGTAAATATCACAAAAAATAATTTGTAACATAAATTATAACAGTATATAAAAAAATCACAAAAAAGTAAAGGGGAGCATCTTATTTATTTAAATCACACAAAAAAAGTGTAAATATCACTTTTCAGTCTGTGGTACTATTACAAATTTTTGAAATGTGATCTTAAAAACATAATGTACCAATTGCACTGTCATTAAGCTTGGAACGTAATTTTGTGCAAAAATTACCAGCTGTCAAAAACTCACATTCGGCATCTACGTTAGTTGGTGGTATTGTTAACAAAGCGCGATATACTATTTCCAAGTATTTATTTCTAAATCACTCATCTTTTGAAATAAATCGATTTCTCGTCGGATTATTTTGAATACAGCTGATTTCTGTATTGTATTTTGGTTCGTTGAAATTTTTTTTAACTAGATAATTCTAATTTTTGTTCAAGAGACAATTCCTTTTCATTATCGATATTAATGTCATCATCATCTTCGATTATTGTACCGAATTATTCTGAATTTGGATAAGTTTATGGGCAAATTTTAAGAAAATTTACTATAAACTTGATCAAATTTGTATTGGTTAGTTTCTTTTTGATTTTTATTTTTAAAATTATTATAAATATGTAAATACCGTAAGACATTTTCTATATTTCGGAGACAATTTAAAAAATTTCTAGTAATTACCAAAAAAACCGTATTTAAACTTCTGAATACCGGTATTACAAAATTGTATAAATGACTCAAAATACAGGTATTCTGTATCCCGGTATTGCAATCTTAGTGACAAGAAAAAAACAGCTTCTTTGTTTAAATTTTTTAAAAAATGCCAAATAATAGTGTAAGGTAAAGCGGAAGACAGACAACAGTTGGGACTGAACTGATTTGATGGTGCTGGTACAGAGTACTATATCGTGAAATGCTGCTATGTTACTAAGTACTACCCACGACTCAGTACTCACCAATCAGAAATCACCACTTATGATTATTAATATTGTAGAAAAATAATCACTTTTAATCTAAAATAATTAAACCAAAATTAAATATTTTTCCTTTTTTTTTGAAAATTCAATCCCTTTGTGGCAATATTAAATTTTGAAATTATTTTTTAAAAGTATTTTTCCTCTTATCTCCATACCACAGAGCATTTTTCCCGCATAGGTAGACTCCGATTGATAAAGATTTTTTTTTCTATATATCACGATCTACAGTAGTGTCTAATCTATTTATGAATTAGGACCTACAAACCGCCTTTGACCTATAAAAGGTTGTTTTACATGAAATTTCTACGAGTAAACAACTAAGCGTACACACTAATACCAAAATTGTTCTGTTTGAAGAAAATCTGAAAACTGCGAAATGATCAATAATAATCTTAATTAAATTTTCCAAAAGAATAGTTCTAAGAAATCCTTCTGTTTTGAATAATTATAGCTCGAGTGTATTAATCTTTTATAACATCTAGGTTATTGAGAGGGGTGGAGTACTTTAAATCATAATCGTATAATCAATCTAATTAAATAAAAAATAGCAAGGAATAAAAATAAAATAAACTTCCCTCTCATTGTAATTTTATTTTATGTTTCATCCACATTAATCATTCCTCATATTTTTTTCCCATTATGATATAGATTCTACATTACAGAGGAAAAATATAAGTTCAATGATTTTGTACAAAAAGAAATTCTGATTGAATCGAAAATCTCTTATAATTTAATCAAACACTGTAAAAATTTGATTCTCAAAAACTTGATTTTGCTCTTTAAATTCTGTATGGCAAATTGGAACAGTATTACTAAAAGGTACATATACACAGTTTTCTGTTCTTAAGTACTGTAACAGATTTTTAAAAAATGATTTATCAGATGGTTAACAATTATAATCCCTGAAGCTTAATTGAGTTGAATATCCATTTAAACCATGTAACACCTATCCTCAAAAGTTCTTAACTAAAATCAAAGCATATTGGCTACTTTTGATTTGTTTATCCTCAGTTCTGTTAAACACTACTAAATCTACAATCTCTTGTGTCTTTACTTAAATATATTTAGGTTGTTTATGTGTATTTATTTAGATCCGCTGTAATCCGATATTATACGCTGGGTTTCCAGGCTGTCGGAGTAGTTTGAGGGAATTGACAGGCCTAAATGAACAGGAGGCGGAAAAGCACAGAGTATTATGTAACAATACATGTTAAGTAAACAATTTTTTAGCTTTCTCATCCCCTTACAAACATCAGCTCTTATTTCACTAGATATTATACAATACGTAAAAGCCTAAGATAATATCTGATACTATACAGTGTTCAGTTTCTTTAAGAGGTCACTCTTGATAATGGATGTAACACCCACTAATGTGGATCATCCACTTATCCGTTACGAATAAAAATATAATGAAATTGGGATTTACTGATAAATGTAAATGTATATTCCGGCGTATAACGTGCTATTTTAACACAAAAAAAAAATAAAATCAAAATTTACGGGTGTTGGTGTAGATGTGCATAAAAAAATTAGATTTCTATACATATCTCAATACTGTTTATTTAAAGGAAATGACATACCTTATGAACTACCATTACTGGATAACATGAAAATGTTTGTTTGTCTTCCGTTATATCTAAAGGCACATCGTCGCGCGCGAATTCTGTTTCATCTTCACCCCCCATCCCCGTTATCTTGATCCATAAGCAAATAAGTATCTTCTCTTCTGCTAAGACTGTTAGATATACTAGATTTTAGAAAATACTCTTAAGATGATGTCAGATTTAATTTCTCATTCCATTATTTTACTATCCACTCTCACACTATTTCTAGACAAGCATGGTGCATTTGGCCTTTTTTTTATAAATGTTTTTTTTTCCTTCTAACAATCACATTCCTTATAACAGGATGGCTCAAGGCCTTCTGTACTAGACGTTTCCAACCTCTCCTACTAACTCCTCCAAATTCTTTAAGGACAAAACAATACTTCTGTACTGCGTCTATCTATCAAAGTCTAGGTCTTCCTCTTCTTCCATTGTTACATGATTAATACAAAAAAAAATATTTTTTTCAGAATGTCACTGTTATCATGTAGATAATATGCCGAACTCTGACGTGGCTCTTTGAACATTTGGTATGATTCAGTGTTGCGTCTTCCACACCATATATCATTTTCCTCAATTCCTCTGAAAATACTTCTCAGAACCTTCCTTACAAAAGCACCCGAATTCCCTTCCTCTTTCATGTAAGTGTATGTCAAATAGGACGAATTAGGGTCTTGTAGAGTAATAGCTTTGCCTTTCCAGATATCAATCCACAAAAATCTTCATTAGCAACAAATCCATTTATAAAATATTCATATATTCGGATTTTACTCATTATTAATATTTTTGAAAACTTTAAAAAAATTGCAAAAAGTTTATTCTATTATTTTGTCCATTAGCATTATTTATGGTATGCTATAGAGAGTTGATTGCACACAGTTAATGTACTGCAGTTTAGGCATTTGCCTAAATTGCCGAACTTAAGGCTGTCTTCGTTTAATTTTTAAGAATAAGACCCGAATTTGGAATATTTTTAGATATATAAGTGTTGAAAGTAAAAGTCGTTAGGAAGGCCTGTTGTAGTGAGCCGCTTCCATTTAAAAGTGGTCTTGGGGCAACAGTCAATGCATGTATCTTTCTTAAGATGTAAACATGCTGTCTAGTGAAACATTCTCTTGTGAAATATTCCTGTGTCGAAATTCTAACTTGCGAACTATGCTAACTTGTGTGAACTATGCTATTACATGTGAACTATTCTATTCATATTGAAATATTCTTCAACATTGAAAAATATATCCAATAATATCAAATTGAACTTGGACTTTTCATTGAATCAAAAAAAAAAAAAAAAAAAAAAAAAAAAAAAAAAAAAAAAAAAAAAAAAAAAAAATTGAACTTGGACTTTTCATTGAATCAATTTTCTTTCAACAGACTGGAATTCGAAACCGAAACCTTTAGTTTTAGATTACAATTTATTACAGTCTGCTAAATTTGTCGCTTGTGCTAATATACAATAAGTAATCCAACGAAGCCCAGCGACTAAGGGGTAGTGTTTTGCGCTTTCACGCCACAGGTGCGGGGTTCAAATCCGTCAGACTGACCACCTGATCGGAACATCGGAACATATGCACCTCAGCACCCAAGGCTACGGAAACTAAGCTGTGTACATAAGACATTGACCCTCATAGGCTGTTGCGCCACTGAGTTTAGCTCAGTAGTAGTAATTTAATATTATATGCTGTCTTCTCTATTCTATAGAGCAGTGTTCTTCAAACCTTTTCAACTCACGGAACCCCTAGAACTTGAATGTGCTTTCGTGGAACCCCTAGAACTAAAAAGTGTTTTCGTAGATCCCCGTTCCATACTCATACTTTGAAGAATATATCTCAAAATAGTATTTAAAGTAGATCCACATGTAATAGGCACTTTATGTAAAGGCAATTAAAAATGCATTTATTATTAAAAAATTCTAATCTAATTTTTTTAATGTTAATTTGTGATCCAAGTGTCACATATCTATACCTTATATTTAGTAACTGGGGTATTTGCTTGGTTTTTTTCATACAAACTGTCGAAGTCTAGGTCTATTGAGATTAAATGCAATCGCATTACTTATTCTGAGTTTAATTTGTTTTTATACTTTGTTTTTGTAGCCACTTACGTTGAGAAATATATTTCCCTTAAACACAGTGTTCTAAATGGCATTAAAATGTTTATAGCTGTGTGAGAAATTCCGTGTATTTTGCATGAATTTGCAACCTAAAATTTAGAAGCTGTTCTTGTTAAATTTAGATTTTAACATTGAATCTGTTGATATGGTGATAAGTTGTTTCCTTCCCTTCATTATAGGTGTTTTCTCAACAAATGCAAAAAGGTGCATTTTCGTTAAAAAACTATTTAGTTTTGCAAGACGTACTAACTAACGAGTATAAAATTATCTCGTGGAACTCGAGATATTAAACAATAGAATATTCACAATCTAGTAGGAAGTATATATATAAAGATAAAGCTTTTAATATGTTGTATTAAAAGCTTAAAAAGTGTTGAATAAAAAAGTTATTTTATATAAATAAAATTTTCAGTTTATAATGAATAGCGGGGAATATAAGCTTTAGATACTTGTAACTATACAGACTTCATAGAGAGCATGAATCCATTTTGCATACATATTTATTTCTGCTTGATTTTTTTTATTGTGACTCGTGGAACCTCTGGGTAGGCCTTGTGGAACCCCTAAGTTCCGTGGAACACAGTTTGAAGACCATTGCCATAGAGAATCGCTTGTTTTTTTTATCATACTACTCATTTTTGTCTAAGTTCATCTAATTTTTCTGTTATAAAACGCGTTCTTTACATTTTTCTCCTCTGTCATATTACTAAATAAGCTGTCTATTTACATGTTAAAAGAAAAAATTAGTTATAGAGAAATATTTTAAAATTTTATAAACTCTATATTTTAAACAAATGAATGAATTATATTATTGCAAATTTTCAAGAAGATTGAGGCATTTTTTCTGTTTGAAATGTGTTCCGTACATTTTGCGAAGACAGTTTTAAGCTTAATATTTATTTTGTTCTCCAAAAAAGCGTGAGTGTTCCAAAGTTCAAAATTATTCCACCATATTACAATATCTCTTTCCCACAGAATTATAATGTTCCCTTCTTAATTTCAATACTACAGTCCTACGCATGCAAGGTTTTCTTTTCACTTTTCTTGAGTGTGCATTACCGCCGTAAGACACATAATCTTACGTCGGCACGACTCTTACGATAGGTAAAAAGAGAGAAGTAATGAACATTTTTCATTCTCCCACACGTTAAGGTGACTCATGTTACCAGTTTAATGGTTAAGAGTATTCTTGAGTGGTTAAAAAGGTTCAGCGGAGAAAGTAAAAAAAAATAATCTGGAATTGATATATGCATGTACGTCAATGTGAACATTTCACTTTTTTTTTCTGTTGTGATATTTAAATCCTCGTTAGTATAGCTGTTTCCTAAGCTGTGATTTAAAAGTGCTTTTCGAAGTCAGTCAGTGTATCCGGATGTTTGATAGGAATCAAAACATATGTTAAATGATCTTATAATCAACTCAAACAGAAAGAAAAAAATATACTTGGATTTATCGCCATTTAATGTGATTTTGGTTGTCGTGTTAAATTTTTTCCAACTAAGTTATGTTTTCCTTTCACGGATGAAATAAGATTATCTGTGGAGATCCATTCAAAATGTATCGATATATTTTTATTCATTCACTGGTATCTTTTAATATATCAAGGTAATGGAATATTTTCTGTCTGATTTATTAAATTAAGACTGTATTGATATATATGATATTTATAGTGTTGTATACGCATTAAATAACCACCAGTTATTTTTAATTGAACATTTTTCTTCTCACAGCGGTAACTTTTTTTTTATTATCAACATCATCTAAAACTTTTATCAGCATCACACAGATATTAGTGGAATATTATCAACATCATTTGTGAAAGTTTATCAATAATCATTCTATAAAAAATTATCAACATTCTATATATGTATGAAATATTATCAACATCATACAAGTTAATAAAAGAATAAATACTAACAGCGTTACAAAAAAAAGTATCGGTATTAATTATAAAGAATATCAGCAGCATCTACAAAAGATTATCAACATTATCTATGAAATATTATCAACACCATAAACCATATTTAAAAAAAATTGGATTTTAGCTTTTATTCTTCAATCATTTTTGCTATAAATCGTAAGGATTTGAGAATTTTTTCTAGTATGTTTAATTCTTAAATATATTCATATACATTTCATAATATGAATCTAATTTCATTTTCTAAAATATATTCATACATATTTTTGATATATATTCATATATATAAAGTATAACTCATAACTTATATGATAATCTAAATTATATGAGACATATTTTAAAATATTTGTTGTTCCATTTATTTTAAAAGTTAATTATTCTAGAAAACTAAGATTGTGCAGAAAAATTGCATAATACTCATTTCTCTTTTTAAAATTCTTCCCAATTTATCAAAACATTAACTTTTGAAAATTCGAACAATACACCAAGGAAAGTAGTAAAACTTATGTATTGATGCGCAAACCAGAAAAAGAACATCGCCAAGAATTGTTCGACCCACTGAAAATTTTTTTTATTCGACTTAATTTTGTGATCTGTGTGACAGAAGTTTTCGAGACTTGTTTTTAGGAAAAGTTGCTTGAATACAGACATTTTAATGAGTAAATTATTACAATAATAATTGATTATATATTGTGAATATAGTTTCTGTGTTTATATTTAGGAAAGCACCCCAAAGTATATAAATAGTTTATACTTCTTATCTAGTATTTATGAGCAAGTTTAATATATATGTATTATTCGTAAAAAACATATTAGGCATCTTTAATTTATACATACTTGTGTGTTTGTGACTGTGAACTTATAAAAAAAATTATTTAAAATATATCACTTTGGCGAAAAATATATATACGAGGAAGTGTATTATGAATCAGAATAAATTTAGGAAGATTATGTACTATGATATTTAAATAATTTTTTGTAATAGTTTTCTCTCAATTTCAGTTTTAAGAGTATCGTAATTAGAGCAAAATAGCAATTGTATGCTTAACAGTCGTTTACAGGGTGTTGCCTAATTCAACCAACAAACTTAGAGAAATAATAGTAGGCAGTATGGAGACGACAAAACACCATAGAACACGGGGTCGCAAACCACGTTTAGTAGGAGTAATTCGCAAAAACAGTTGAGGGGTGTGATGTTGAGAGGAATGAAAAAGAGTAAGAGGTAAGGAATGCATTTATTAGACGTAAAGTATGTTTACAGTACGAACAATGCATTCCAACCGCCACTGACAGATGAAGGATAATTGAAGGATCGTTCAAACAAGACCGGTGTGCTGGAGATGTCAGATGACGCGACGACAATCCCTGCCATGAAATTCTCCACTGTAGCAACCGGCGTTTCACACACAAGGGAATTCAGGTGACCGGAGAAAACGAAATCCAAGAGATTGAGATCCGGGGAGCATAGAGGTCAAGCTAGAAGTCTGCCACGTCCAGTCCACCTCCCGAGTTATGTAGCATGGAGATTGTAACGCACCGCAACTGAAAAATGCGCCGGTGCACCATCATGTATGAACCATACGTTCTGGTATGCAGTGGCCGGTATTTTCTGCAGCAACTCCGGGAAAACAGAGAAATTTGCATATGTGCAGGCTTCTTCTACCCTACCACAGTACTCAAAACCCCTGCATTCGTTTGTCTCGTCTGGACCACCGTCCTAGAGGCGGCTATTATTATCCCGATTTTTCACCGACTAAACGTAGTTTGCGATCTCCTGTTCCATGGTAATTTGTCGTCCCCACGCTGTCAAATATCATTCCTCTGAATTTATCAGCCAAATTTAGAAACACCCTGAAAATACTCACATTTTTAAATGCTTCAAAGATGTTTGATTAGATAAAATAAAATGTCTCTTTTATAGTTGATACTTATATTAAAAGGAAATAGACGACTTTGATGATTGAATTCAGTTCAGTTTTTTGCATATTTTAATTTATTGTAATTAAAATAAATTTTAATGAAATATATAAAATAGTACTTATTTATTTGGAAACTCCACTTGCCAATATTTCAAAGAGAAAAATGAGAGAGAGAAAATATTTTTCAAAAATTTTATAATAAAAATTTTTTAACTGAAAATTTTTTAGATTCAATTTACACATTCATTTCTATTTAAAAATTAGAGTATCTAAAATTTCATGCATTTTAGTGAAAATTTATAGCAGATATTTTTTTTTTGAAATAGTGGAAATATTTTAATAGTAGAAAAAGTATAAAGTCTTCTTTGACTGAGCATATTTAATTAATTTCTACAAACTAATTTGTTGGGATCTTATATATACAGAAAAATATGTTTAACGCAAAAACGCTTAAGACGGAATATCGTTTAACACGAAATAATACAACGGTACCACAAACTGCTATATAAATTTTCATACATTTTTTCCTCCTAACCTGAAACGAAAATCGCTTAACCCGAAAAAAATTTCTTCTGAGAATGAACAAAATACTGAAAACATTAGAGATTTAAGAGGGGTGTGAAGTGAAAAAGAGATGGTTACACATTATTTTTCTGTATTATTGGACTGTCATGTTGTATCATTGGAAGAATTCGTTGCAGTAGACGACGATAATTTGTCCAATTATATCAGAAAAAGACATTTTGGAGTTTGTTAAAAGCTCAAAAAATATAATTGAAAATGAAATGAATAATGCGGCTCATGTTCCCACGTCATTTGAAATGAGGAACATCATGAAAAGTATGCGCAGTTACTTCATTCTCCAATGGTGAAAGGAATAACAACATGGACGACATCAAACAATTTGTTGACAACTTGATGCTAAAAAAAACAATTCAAAGAAAAATATCAGATTATTTTCCAAAATTTTTTTAAAAAATGTTGAAAATTTTGTTTTAAATTTCATTAAACTCTTGTGAATATTTTTGTTTCATTGATTTTTATTAAATACATGCATAAGTACATATCTATGTAAATAAAATGTACTTTCATAAACTGAATTTTGTTGAATGTATGTTTTTTTTGTGCAATATCCTTTAATACGAAAAATATTTCAGTCCCCTCAGTTTTCCATTAAATTATATATTTCCATAGGAATATATATATATATATAACATGTTTTCTTAAATTAAGCATCATATCTGAAATGTCCAAAAAGTTTAAAGGAAATGCTTAAATACAATTCAAAATATTGATCCTATTTTCCTCAGTGAATAACTTTCATTAACCTATTAATATTCTAATCAAAAATCAACTAAGGAAAGCATAAAAAGATTCGCTCAACTCTCTTCTGACTGAATGATCCATTATCTGCCTCAATCACTTTTCTCAGCCTCCAGCAGAAGTCTGCTTCATTCTCATCTTGGCTTTCTTTGCAAACACCGATTATCTCACCATGAGTATTAAAGAGAATAATTAGATGAAAAGAAAACAACATGGTTGCATGAGCGAGTAGACGTTTGGCATCTCGGAGCAATTATTGAAAATGTTAACAGAAAGTGCTCTGGAATTACGGCGGTTAGCGATAACGAGTTATCGGCATGAGAAACGGTATGTACACACACACACATACACACAAAAAATGGGAAGAAAAATTCGTAAAAGTCATATAATTTCGAAAAAAATTAGGTTCTTTTTGTATAATAAAATACACTCATGCCCAAAATTAAGGTCATAAACATAAACTCTGTGAAAACTGATGAATTATTTACTATATCGCAGCGAAATTTGGCACAGAGACATATTATTAGAATATCAGAAAGAATATAGCAACATAACAATATAGAAAAGATTTTAATTGTGAATTAAGATACAAGTCATATAAAAAAAAAGTGAAATCATGAATCAGAGATAAAGCAAAGCAGCAGAGAAAAGTCTGTCTAATATGGAATGTAACTACTGTGAACTGCTATACAAGCCTCACTACGAGCAGCCATAGTGGCCGCGGTAGCCAAGTCGTCTAGGCATTGGATCTTTTCTAACATGTCATGAGTTCGATCCCAGTACCACTGAAGACCCGCCGTATAGGGAAGCTATGCACGTAAAATCTGCCGAGAGCTCAAACGTCCTCCCGTTGGTGTGGTGTGGTAGTTAGGAGAGGGGGTGCCAGAGCTCAAGTGTCGTCCGCGTCACTTGACCATGTTTCAAAATTACACGGACCGTCCCCAAACGCCCTCGCGTAGCTGAACAGTGGGACGTTAATATTCACTCACTCACGAGCAGCTATACTGTTTATGAAGGTTTAAAAAGTATCTGTGGCAAAAAAAAGCACATTTTTCAATAAGCTGACTTCTAATTCCTGGGGGATCCTGGGTGGGGGAGCTAAGCTGAGGAATGGCTTTTTTCTAGACCATCCCAAACATATTCAATAGAACTGAGATCCATAGACCTCGAGGGTCAATCCACATACGTCGAATATTCGCTCCTTCATGAAATTCATTAACAATATGAGTTATGTGGTGTGTGATGACCGCGCATTATCATCCATAAAATTGTATTCGGGGCCCAAAACAACCAGAAAAACCTAACATAAGCTTGCAGAATCTCATCCCTATAGCGCTGTGAGTTGATAGTGCCCGCATCGAAAACGTACAGTAGTATACGACTGTCCAACATTATGCCATCACAGACAAGGGTTCCTTTGCCCCAAAATCTGTCGGTTACTGCAACGTTGGAGTAATAAAAGTAAGCTCTACTGTCTCTTCAGGGAAAAATTCGACAGAAATCATTTTGTCTAATGAATTTCGACTCATCACTGAAAAAAACATGCCCCTATTCTTGTGGTGTCCACGATTGAATGTTTTCATCTCCACAATATCCGGTCTTTTCTGCTGGATGCAGTCAAAAGGACGCACCAGACTGGACGTCGCGTAAAGGCCAGTCTCTGCAAGACGGCTGTAGATTGTTTCCCTGGAAATTCTTCTTCCAGACACAGCAACAATGTCACGAGAAGGCTAAGGAGCCGTTGTCCGTCTATGTCATAGTGTACTTAATGCCAAGTAGCGGTCCTAAGCAGATGTCGATGCTCTATGGTGACCTTGGCCGACCTTCCTGATGATAGAACCATTTGTTTGGAATTGATTCCATAACCAGAAGACTATGTTTAGCCACTAACACCATCGCGCCACCTCCTCTTGAGACTGGTCAGCTTCGAGCCTGCCAAAGGTTCTACCATCTGGAGGATTTATTTAAACGATTATAAGATGTTATTCTCCCTGCAAACAGACTAACTTGTTTGTTTTAATGCAATATTCGCAAAATTGGAGATAAAATCTCCAATGCTTGAACCATCTCAATCCAGTTAGTATTGCAAAAACTAACGCTAAACAACATCTTTTCCTAAACTGAAGGTTGACATTGTATACTTGCCGTTCTTCAAAATATGTAAAATACATCTATCAGTTTTACTGGAGGCATTTGAAAATTATGACGAAAAACATGTTTGTGTGTGACCTTAATTTTGGACATGGCTATAGATTTCTTTTAAAAAAATATAACAATTAATTACGTAGCTTTTATAATACAATAAAATATTAATTATTAATGACTGCGCAATAGGGTGTTTCGCGGTTATAGGGAGAAAAAAATTCTAACTAATTTGAACCTACCTACGCGAGTGACGGTGTTCTATGGCACGGAGATTAAAAGAAATATAATTTTAAAATTTAATATTGCCAGGGATTGAATTTTCGAAAAACTGGGAAAAGATTTAATTTTGGTTAGATGATTTTTTACTCAGATTAAAATTATTTTCCTACAAAATAAATAACCAAAAAGGATGATTACTTATAAATGAGTGCTATAAAGAGTACAAAGTACATTGCAACATTTCATATCCCCTCAGCTCTATCTCTCTCCTCCGCACCGTCGGATGCCTCATATCGAAGCTTTTTTCCGTCTTCCGCTTCATCGTTCCCTATATAATTTCAACAGTTATTTTTTTAAAAAATTAATACAAATGAAGTTGCTGAATGTACCTGAAGCTTTTTCTTGTAATGGTTTACTTTGGTGTCCTCTCACCGCAATAAATGTTCAAAAGTACTAAAATACCCATGTTTTTTTTTCTCTATAAAAAAATTAATTTGATTTTTTACTATAAAAAAGCTTAAGTACCTATACTTTATTCCCCTTTAAGACAGTATTTATCATATAAACTATTTTTTTTATTTTTCCTTTCATCAATATGCCAGAGAACATCTTTCCCGCATAGGTAGGTGTTAAAATTATGAAAAAAAAAATTTAGAACCCCTCTACTGCACAATATTCAACAGGCATCAATGAAATGTAGAGCATTTAGTTATACATTATAAACAAGAGGTCTACAACCTGTGGCACGCAGTACAATTTTCAATGGCCCTTTGCACTACTCTACAAATTTGACAATTTTTGAAGGGACTGAAGTTGATAAATTTGTAATGGACCTTATTTGACAAACATCTTCAGATTTTTGGATATTTATGGAATTACAAAAAAATTTGAAAATAACTCTAATAATTTACAGAGCTATTTTGTAAGTTATTGAATGTCATTGCTGGAGAGATTTAATTGCTTGAAGACAGAAAATTGCATTTACTTTGTTTTCCGTTTTTGGTTCTGCATATCAAAGTAAAAAATCTTTCCTCAAATGAAAAATATTTCGAGTTCGTAAAGAAATTATTTAACAACTGAATGCTCAGAATCGTGTCAAATTGAAAGTCACACACATTATACCGTTATTTTGTTATATGAAAGTGTAAAGCGGTGAAAGCGCTAGGTTCCGATTAAAATTTTTATCTTTTTATTTATCTTTAATGAAGGGAAATGCTTATATTTTATGTTGCCTATTTCTTATTTTAATATTTTTAAAAATACGTAATATATGTACAATTTAAATTTTTTTCATTTTTGTTAAAGAAATAGTTATATGTTATGCTATTTATTTTTATTTTAAGAATTTTTTTAAATGATGTAAAATTAAAATATAATAAAACTACGTGCGTAAAAAGTCTAAATTATTGAACTCAACTCTTTAATGTTGCATGCATTATCACGGGAATAGAACTGTGTTTCATAAATGTCCTACTGTGTGGCACTCTGAATCATATTGATAGATAGGTTTGGCACGCCACAGCTACAAGGTTGCCGACCCCTTTATAAACCTTTCTGGGAGAAGCGTTGACTTTAATCACATATTCTTTGTAACCTGTTAGGACAACATTTTGTAATTGTGTAACGGGTTCAATTCAGGTCTTCTTCTAATCCTCTTGGGAAAAATTTTCTTTAACTATGATTCTAGTTTAAAAACCGTTTTCCGTAAAGATGACTTAATTTATGCAAATGGAACTACTACTTGAGTGCCAGTCATTGAGTGTGTGATATAATGCTTAAGCGTTGATCGTTAAGCTTGTGACGGATCCATCCGCGACTATATTAACACCTTGGGGACTTTCTGGGGGAAAATAAATTAATTCAACCAACTTTCGCCGACCAAGAAAATGTGATTATGTAAATGAAGTATATTATATAAATTCTGTTTTCGCGAGTTTGAATGTTGGCAAGTAGGAGTTAGCATAGAGTCTGCGAGTTAGTTTGATAGTTGAAGTTTGAAAGATAGTGGAATTATTAAGAGGTCGTGGAGTTGTCCAGGAAAACGGATTACACCAGTGAATCCAACGACATTGATCAATCCCGATAAGGATCACCTGCAAGATTTCAGTGTAGGATCTGATGCATAAAGAGTACAGGTATCGTGAGCTTGATTAATTAAAAGTTAGCTATTAGTGTGCGACGTAGGTTATATTTGAGCGCATTTAAGCTATCTTAGATTCAGTTGAGGGTCCATAGTAGTATCCCCGTGTTACAGAATCTCACCTCCACGCTCTACTATTTAATCGCCTATCTTAATTAGATTGTTATTGTGTCTGATTGATATTTTGGTAATAATAAATTAATTAGATTGAAATCCTGTCTGGTGATTATTCAGTTTCTCCCACACACCTAGCCGGGTTTACAAGTAGACAAGGAGGTCAGAGTCAAGCAGGAACCGACAGGTATTACAAGCTGAATGCCAAGAGTTAGTAGACAGCGACTGGTGGTCCTGCATTAAGATTAATATTTGATGGAGAATTCGTCAGAAGTGATTTTGGAGCTGGCCATACTATCAGGCTTCAATAAGGATTATTTAAGGAGTTTTAATCAAGATAAGTAGTTTCGATAATTTTGTTATCTGATTTCGAGTTAAGATTTCTTATTGCTCCCAAAGTTAAGCTATAAGAGTGCATTTTGTAAAGTGTTAAAGGTTGAATAAAATTAGTCACATTCTAAGAACATGTACGCTTCTTCCTCGAACCCTCCCACACCCGCAATCTCCGGGTCGCGATAATTGTATATAATATATTTTTGAGCATTGAAAAAATGTGTTAGGCTATTTTTGTTGTTTCTTTATAAACTTTATTGATGTTTTTGCATGAATTTTATTCCTTTTATTCGTGCCTAGAGATTCCATCCAGCTCACTATTGATTTTAAAACAATCATATAGAAATTTTCAATTTAAGTATTTGAAAGGAATTTCTCTCTTTGAAAAAAAAAATGTTTATTTTCAAATGCGAAATATTTTCACAGAAATTTGGGTATTTTTTGCATATGTATAAATTCTCTAGTTAAGAGAATTTACATAGGAACAGATTTAAAACCTATTGTATTTGCAAAAACTGGAATCCCTTTTAATGAATATACATAAATTTTTAATATACTTATTTTCTTTGCTATTTCAATTTTAAAAATTGTAAAAAGCATAGTCATAGCTTCTTTTATCGCACCACTAATAGAAAAATTTCTAAGTGTACTATTTTTAGTCTTCCTAGCGATTTATAATTGTGGATTCCCGTTAGATTTCTCAAACTACTCCTAAAACAGTTTTCTCGTTGCATGTCTATTCCATCATCGTGTATATTTAAACGAATCAAAAATCTATAACGTAGATTAATGAGATTTTTTATTGTTGACGAAATATTAAATGAGTTTCATACGAATAAGAAGCTTAAAAATAACTTTAGTTTTACACATTTAAAGACATTCCAGTGCTCGAATCCTGATATCGGAATTTAAAAAAAATATCGACAATTATAAAAATTTGTTCTGATTACAGTTGTTTCTCATAAATTCAAACCTAACCCTTATAAAAATAGCAATTAATTCAATAACATTTTGAACTATAAAAAACATTTGTTGGTAGTTAAATGGAGTAGTTAGCTCTGCCAAGTTGTAACCTGCAGTATTGGCTTTTGAAGCGACTAAGATAGCATAACTAATAGCCTTTTAGTAAAAATTATACTTTAAAATGAAAATATCGTTCTCGAATAATAATAATAATTACCAGACATTAAAGAATTTAGTTAAAAGTATCTAAAAATGAATTAAATATTGAGAAAATTTCCAAAAAGAAGCTAAGGTTAGATTAGGAGGATGGGCGTTAAAGAGCCTAGCCAATCCGGATACAGCAAAGATACTAGATTAAAAAATTTGAAAGAATTTCAGAAATTGAGTTGCAATTGATTAGATGATACGGATTCGACCAGAGGAAGGAGTTCCAAGGAAGTAGAATCCAATATGAAATACATTGGAAAAGTACAATTTTGAGTTTGATAAATAACAAAGTAAGAATTTACAATCAAATGATTTAAATAAAAAGTGTAGACAAATTAAAATATTCCTAGATCTATTGAAATTCAGATTACGGGTATGTTTTTCAATATATATATATATACCCGAGATAGTTGAAAACTATCTGTTTTTTCGAAAAAGTTAATTGCAATGATTTGCCTTATACATATATAATAAAAGTAAACTCTCTCTCTCTCTCTCTTACTGCACAATTCTTATGATAACTTTTCATATTTCGTCTAATTTTATATTTTCAAATCAGTCACTTAATATTCTTTAGCCTGATTTTTTACTGTGTCTTTTACTTACATTTAGTCAAGGAGGCGTTTTATAAATAAATTATACTTTAAAAAAAACTAAAAGACACGCTTTTATAGTTAATCGAACTAAAAAGTAAAAAAATAATTCTTAATATAAAAATACAATGATTTACGAGAAAATTAATGTAATTGTGGAAAAAGCGTGGGGTGCTTTGTACTACATTTTTATGTTCAACATTTCGGAACAGAAGTGAGAAATTATAACAATTGATTTCGAGCACCCCACGCTTTTACCACAATGACATTAGTTTTCTCGTAAATCATTGTTTTCTTATATTAAGAATTATTTTTTACTTTTTAATTCGATTAACTATAAAATCATGTTTTTTAGTTTTTTTAAACCATAATTTATTTTTCATTTTTTAGTTTGATCCACAACATAAGCACGTTTATTTAGTTTCTTAAGATATCATTTATTCATTGATGAATTAATCTTTAATGCGTCGTTCTTTAGAATCTCGAATACCCATTGGCATCCTATGAGTGCGTCGATACAGCCTGATTTGCAAAATGTAGGATCAGCCAACTGTATGGAATCTGGAAGAGCTCAGTTTGAAATATTTAATGCGAAATAAGGTGTACCGTGAAGGATATTTTTCACTAAAAAGAGCTCAATATTCTCTCTGAAACTTACATCAGCATTAGACATAAATGTACACATTTTGAATCAAAGAGTTTGTGAGAAATTATTTGTTTTTTCCACGAGCTTTTTCTATTTAGGGTTGTAACTAAATCCTTTATCACCAAATCTGGAATAGGAAATCGTTAATCTTGATCAGGACAATGGAACATAGTTATTAAATTATTGTATTGTCATCAGGCCTTGACAAGTGTGCAGAATTTTGAATTAATCTAGCATTTAAAATTGGTAAAAATCGAGCTCAAAGATTCCGTTACATACAGGTGAAACTAATAAAAGCATGAAAAATGGAAATCATATACAAAAGCGTTATGTTTACTTATCTTCTCCGTACTAATGTATAGCAATCTTACGAAACAATTATTTCAGCTTTCTCTTAAAGTTTGCGTAAAATGGATTGTTTCTATCCCGAGTAATCTGTGCCCGATCTTGACAGAAATTTTATTGAATACCTTTCCGGCGTCATTAAAAACACCTCTGTATCACGCAGAAATGTTTATAGTTTATTGTTTACTTTCTTCACCCATTCAAGGTTGCTTCATTTTGTCGTACAAAAGAAAAACAAAAACGAAATTTTGTTACACATCACACACGATGCATTTCACATCACTTCACGTTTTCGCCTTCACTGACGTGGTGAGCGATTGAAAAACTCAAGCCAAAAGTAATATATAAAGGAAAGTGAGAAAGACAATTGCCCATATTTCTTAAATGTGTGCAAATTACTTTCATCACAGGGTTGAACTTCGTGAGAAAATTTTAATAAAACTGGGCAATTGGGTCAGTTTTCTTCTTGGAAAAAAAGAGCGGTTGCTTTTAAAGATAATATCACCTTTTCTACTCACCCCTAAACGGTTCTCTGGATACATTTTACCCTTTTGTTTGCTCATAATCGCTTATCCGAGTCAAGAACAATGTTAAGTTTTCGGAAGTAAATAAAATGCCTCCTCCTCTTGTAAACAGATGTGGGTCAATTTGATGAAAAATGGACCTGAATTACGTATTCGCGTGAATTACTGAAATAAATTGAAAATGTAAAGCCGAGAAATAGAGCTGCAATTGAAAAGTATTAGAGTGCCTACTAGAACTATTTTACTTCGATAGAAAATATAAACTCTAGGTCTTAAGAAATGTGTTCATATGTGAAATTGGGCTGATTGAGGCTCTAAGCGCGGGAGACAAGAAAGGGAAAATAACAACACATTAAATTATATTTTAAAATGTTATTAGAATGTGCATCATATTTATTTACTATAAATGTAAAAGGTTTTAATGTAAAGTTGGGTTGTTATAGTGCTCTTTAGAATTTAGGTTTCACCCGCCGTTGAATTCATCTCTGGTTATGTGTATTAATTTTGTAACAACCTACTAGAGGTTGTTGGCGTTTGGAGGCTCGAACAAAGATCAGCCATACCAAGTTTTAAATTCAAATTTATTTATCCCTTTACTTAATCAGCACAACTAAAGGCAGAAAAAGCACTTAGTAAATAATTGGAAGAGCAATCTCACGGCTTAAGGTTACTAACATTTAAGTATAATTTACTCCACTTTCTCTTGAAGCATTATTGACTTCTAAGTTAGATTTCACTGTAAATATCTTTCTTAATTATACTATCTTCGGTCGTAAATCTATTTCACAATTTTAAGCACTTTTAATCTCCAATTATGAACTATCGACTATCCGCCGACTAACTTTGCGTACCTAAATGCCAACGCTGAAATAGAACAACTCATTTGAATAAATCAAGTCTTCTTCTACGAGGAAACGTTTTCAACAGAGCTTACAGTCAAAAAGAATAGTTTTATCCCAAGAGGATTAGTTTGAAGGTTCGCGGATAGATCCATTACAACTTTGCTCTAGAAAGAAACACGAAGATTATTGGTGATGGACTTCATTATTTTGACCCATGGTCAAGTGACGAAAACTAGACTAGAGCAGACACTTGCCATTCTCGGAATTCCGCACCACACCAAGAGGAGAATTTTGAGAATGGAGAATTTATATATATATATATATATCATGCGTGCCCCTCTACACGGTGGGTCTTCAGCGGCTCAGGGACTCGAACTCATGATACGTCGGTGCGAATTCGTGACCATAACCACTAGGTCAGCGGTCATCAAACTTTTTTGACTCCCGGAACCCCTAGAGCCATAAGGCATTTTCGTAGAACTCCATCCCCTCTTCCCCCCCACACACACTTTGAAGAATATATCTTAAAATAATATTTAAAGTAGATCAACACTCGATAAGCACTTAAAGTAAGGATAATTAAAAAAAGCTTTGTATTTTAAATTAAAAAGATTTTAAACTAATTTTAATATAATTTACTCATTAACAATATTAATTTGTGATCCAAGTGTCACAAACCCATGCATTATATTTAGTAATTAAAAAGTATGCTAGCATTGTTTCTTACGCAAACTGTCAAAGTTAAGGTCTATTGTAAATATCTGTAGTCCATTTCATTTTTTGCATTTAATTTGTTTTTATGCAATATTTTGTTTTCGTAGACACTCACATTGAGAAATATTTTTCACTTAAATAGGTTGTTCTGAATGGCTTTAAAATGTTTATAGCAGCGCGAGAAATCTTGTATATTTGTATGAATTTGCTCCCTAAAATTTGGGAGCTGTTCTTGCTGAAAGTTAGATTTTAACTTCGAATCTGTTAATGTGTTAATAAATTGTCCCATCTCCTTCACAACAGGTGTTTTTCCCCCACAAATAAAAAAGGTATATTTTCCATTAGAAAACTATTTAGTTTTGCAAAACATTGTACTAACGAGTATGAAAATATTTGGGGGAACCTGATATTGTAAATTACAGAATAACCAAAATCTAATAGGTAGTACATATAAAGAAAAAATGTTTGAATATTCTTTTATTATTATAATGAAAATAAAGTTAAAAATAAAGTTATATTATGAACAAATAAAATTTTCAGTTTTAATGACTAGGATGCGCTTTTTAGATGCTTGTGGTTATACAAACTTCATAGAGAGAACATGAATCCCTTTTACATACATATTTATAATTTACTTTTCGAATTTTTATTGTGATTCACGGGTTCCATGGAACACAGTTTGAAGACTATCGCACTAGGCTACAACGGTCACCCTGAGTATGTTTAAAAAATCTGAACATCTACTTTTTTCCTTCATGGATGCTTTTAAAATTAGTTACTGAATTAATACATGTTAAATGCAATGTAATAGAATTAAAGTAAACAATGCATTTTAAAAAGTAATGTGTTGCACTATGTTATACAATGTTATCTGCGCAATGCTGATAATATTCTTCAGCATTTTATTTCAAGGGGGGGGGACTACCAATCGTGTTGCTTTATAACTTAGCTCAGGAGCGCTACAGCCAATGAGGGCCAAGGCCTACTGTGCCCAACTCAGTATACGTGACCCTGGTCCCTGAGGTGCATGAGCAGATGTTCCTGTCAGGTGATCAGTTTGACAGTGTTAAGTTCCCAAGCAAGCTTATTTATTGACCCACTGAAGGGATTAAAAGCTGAGTCAACCTTCCCCAGCTCGGGGTTTGAACCTCGGACCTGTGGTGTGGAAGTGCGATGCACTGACCACTCAGCCACTGGGCTTCTGTGTTGCTTTTTTGTGCGAGGTTAATAAACTCTCCCTCCCATATCAATATTCTCAATTATGTAAGAAATCCATTATAGCGTTTACTTACTATTGCTACCACCAGGGTTCTATAATGTGGCTACCATAGCTTAGTGGTCACGAACCCGGGCTTTCGCGTCATGAGTTAGAACCCTAGTGCCACAGAAGATTCACCGTGTAGAGGGGCTAATGCACTTAAAATATGTGGGGCTCAAAATTCTCCTGTTTGTGTGGTGTGGTAGTTTGAAGAGGGAGTGACAGCTCAGGTGTAGACTTCATCACTTGACTGCAATTCAGAATGACGATATCTGTCACCCATAGCCCTCCACTCACTTAGATTTCCACAATAGTTGATGATGAGTGTGAATGAGTGAATGTTAACGTTCTAACAAACCTACTTCCCGTCTACCCTGTGACCCAGCTAAAGGTGTGGAAGGAAGTTGTAATGCCTGTCGGTTCCTGCTTCCCTCTGAAACCCCTTGTCAACCCTCAAACCCGGCTAGGTGTGTGGGAGAAACTGAATAGTCAGTAGACATGATTCACTCTAATTTTTTTATTGTTACCAAAATATCAAGCAAACACAATAATAATCTAATTAAGATAACAGATCAGATAGTAGAGCGCGGAGGTGAGACTCGTTAGCCTGGGGATAATAATACGGACCCTCGACTGATTCTACGATAACTTAAAGAAGCTCAAAATAAACTACGTCGCACACTAATAAGCTAAACTTCTATTTAAATAAGGATCACGATACCTGTACTTTTACGAAGTCAACTCCTACACTTGAGTCCTTGAAGGCGATCCTTATCCGGATTTAATCACCGTCGAGTGATCCTCTCTCAGTAATCTTCAATTGATAAACTCCGATTGCACTAAATCATTTCACGATCCTTCACTCTCCAACTAGCCAACTAACTAACTCCTAAAACTCGCGAATACAGAATTTATATAATATACTTAATTTGCATAATTACGCTTTCTTCACTCGGTGAAAGTAGGTTGAATAAATTATTTTCCTTAAAGAGTCCTGAAGGGGTTTGTAGAGCCACGTATAGATCCGTCACAGCCACTTTAATACTTTAAATATCAACGTAATACCTGAACTTAAGCAATCTTCTAATCAATTTAATTTGTCAATCACAACTTCCTATGTTTAATCTTTTACAAGACCTTTCTCACCCTTTATGGTAATCTTCACCTTGTATCTCTCTTGTCACCACTAGTTAACTAAACTCTAACCTTCTGCTGTCTAATCTTCTTCACTTCTATAACTCACTAACTCTCTTTTAACTCGCGAATTAGAACTATATATAATAAACTTAATTTGCATATCACGCTTTCTTCTTAGGAGAAGATTGATAAATTTGCTAGCCCCAAAGAATACCCAAGAAGATAAGTAGGAGGTTGCGTATAGATCCGTCACAACGTGTCTCAATGTTCAGCTACACGAGGGCTTTTGGCGACGGATCTCATAATTTTGAACCATGGTCAAGTGACGCAGACGACACCTGAGCTGGCACCCTCTTATCTAACTACCATACCACTCTAACGGGAGGACGTTAGAGCTTTCGACAGATTTAATGAGCAAGGCTCCCCTACACGGAGGGTCTTCAGTGGTACTGGGCTCGAACGCATGACATGCCAGCAACGAATCCGTTACCTTGACCACTAGGCTACCGCGGCCAATAGTTGATGATGGGATCAAGTCAAATAAAATAGTTCGTTTCAGCTCATAGGTCTTATAATGTTCATTTCATTTCTCAAATTAAATTTTGTACTATCACACATTATCTTACAAAATGAACTAAATAACATAATTTAACGCAAAATATTTGATGACATGTCAATGAAATAATTATTGAAATTAGCCTTAAAAAAACTCCTTTCAAAATTTCTTATTTTAATGTGCTCAAAATATGTACCTTAAGACATTTAGTAATTTAAATAAGACAGTTAAAGAAATAAATATTGCAGTACATATGCCAACTGATGAACAAGAAACAGTGTATTGGGAAGGGAAAAAATATTACTATTTTTAATAACTTCTTCAAAATAAGAATTATATTTTCATTTTTTTTTCCAAATATATCACAAAATAAATTGATATAAATTATAGTACGATAAATTATTACATGGAATCTAAGACACTGTATTTTTTTTTTTGGCGAAAAATATTAACTAACTTTGATATTGATTTTTTCAACCTCAAAACCTCAAACGGTTTGAAGAAGAAAAGAACTGAAAGAACTTCACGTTCTAACCTTCGAAAGACCTTAACAGGTTAAAAAACTTCACTGTACCTAAAATCATAAAAAAAGAAATAAAAATATGTGCAGAATAAAAACAAGTAAAAATGTAAACTTTATAATTAATAAGTCTTTGTAACAACCTTAACTTAAAAAAAACAACTTATTTCCTCTTTTGCAGTGGCTCAAAAGTTTTTTGTTGGTATTTAAGGGTGTAATATATGAATATTTTAATGCTTTATTAAATCAGTTATTAATTTAAAGTTACTTTTTAGTAATTTCTCGTTAATATTTACTCCCAGCTTTTTTGAATTCTTATGAAAAGTAGTTCTAATGAGGGAAGAATTAATAAAAATTTAATGTATAAGTTATTGCAACAATCATATGTATGGACTGTAATTAGCGAATATATAATTTTTACACTTCCATTTTAGAATGCATTCCAGAGCATATGAATAATTTATACATACGTACTGGTTATATATGATACGATTTAATGTACTAAATGATTAATGAATGAAATACAGGAATACCTTATGCACTTGATGCTGTTAAATAGTTACTCTAAAGCATAGGTTCTCAACCTTTTTTGAACTGGTTCCTCCTTTTCTAATAAATATTCCGATATCGCCCCCTTTTCTAGTGAATATTTCGACACCACCCCCTTTTCTAGTGAATATTTCTATACTGCCTCCTCCCACTCTAGAGAAATAAGAGTGTACATGATACATGGTGAAAACAAGAGTTCAGTTTTAAAAAATATCCTATTACTAAAAGAATATTTTTTTTTCTAAATTCCCAGTTTTTTTACTTGCGAATCTGAAATAGCTATTGTCACAAATATATTTAAATGTGCAATATATATTTTAGTCATAGATAGGATATTGTTGGAATTGAAACGCGTGCTACTGAATTTCTTCTTCATTTAAAAAAGTGGAATAAAAGTTTGATGATGCGAAGTAATTCATAAGAAACTATTGCTTTCAAAATAAATGTAAATTGACAGTTTCAGCCTTTAAAGAATCACATGTTAATTCCTGATTAACATATTTAATTATGTTTTTTGGAAAATGCAGTGGACGAAACATTTTTCCTACTGCTCAATAAACAAAGACAACACGTGCACAACAGAAATTAAAATGCAATATATCATTAAATTAAAGGAACGTCTGAATCTAATGTAATCTTTAAGTTTTTTATCCACTTCCCGTCCTATCGAAATATGTGAATTTTCGTACGTGTCATATAGGAATGATTTAAATACATACAATCAACATTAGGTAAACAGTATTAAAGTTCACTTTTGTTTGTTCATAATCAGCGTGTTTTTTTTAAAAAAAATTTTTAGTCTTTTTTGGTTAATCTGCTCAAGCCCTTCCGTGCCATCTCAACGTCCCCCTGAAAGCCTCAAACGCCCACAAGGGGGCGTTATCGCCCACGTTGAGAACCTGTGCTCTAAAGTATCGTATTAAAATGAATCCGCACTGAATGAAGCATTATTTTTTTAGGAAAATAAATGATTTGTTCCGATTAAGTTTTTTTAAAACAAAAATATTATGCATCTACATGAAATAAATGAAAAAATAATAAAAAGGACGAAAAGTAAAAAGAATAATTTAACACTTTTAATGCAAATTAAACTGAATTTCTGGCTGAAAAACATATTATTTGCAAAGTAATATGTTTTTCAGCCAGAAATTCAGTTAAAATTTTTTCTCTATGTTTTCTCTCGTTTTTTTCCTAGACAAAATATCTCTATAACACAAAATATCATTTTCTAGTTTTACCGTTTTTTCAAGGCTTCTTTTCTTTCAATGAATTTACAAGTTCATCCAATCTTATTAGACAATTCTTTAAGATAATTCCATATGAATTTATTTTCTGTTTGTGCACATTTTCTTTTTATTAAACTCGTTTTTCTATACTGACAAGAGATTGATCTTCGAGATGCTGAGAGTCCGTTTAAATACAATCCATGATATGAGCAGCATCCAATGTGTGATCGAAACTTAAATTCTATCCAAATTTTAATACTGAGAATGCATGCATTTGAGAATAAAAGTCACAAAAATCAATAACGCAATGAAGCAAAGCCTATTTCCACATTGTTTTTGTAATTTTTTCTCACTTCATTCTGTGAATGCTTAATATTCTCAATGGCATTTTTAGATATTGCAATTTATTTCAAAATGTGATCAAACGTTTTTAGTGAGAATATTTCGGCGCCAAACCTTTCCAAACCGCATAATAGAGAATCAATTGATACTGATCGAAATTTATTACTCAAATTAGCAACCGTATTATAGGGGGTTTCATGATGAGTGAAGCTCCCCGCGAAACAAAGTATTCGTGCATATATTAAAATCTTTAATATATAGAAGTTCGTGTATGTATGTATGTTCTTTTTCTCAATGATATGTTTTTTCCTTTATCCAATTTAGAATGCTCAAGTTAATTGTACGAAATTTTAAGAATATGTACTTTAAAAATATTTAAGTAATTTACGAGTATCTTCAAATATTTTGAATGCATGTGTGTGAGTGTGTGTGTAATTTACTAAAGTTTTCGCGAGGAATTTTAATTCATAATTGGTGTCTCTTTTAGTTTACACGTTAACGGGAAATAATTGCAACTTTATCTCTCAAAAATTCAAGCGTTAATGTTTTTAAAGAAGGATGATGAAATCTTGTAGCACCCGTGTAATCGGACCAGTCAGAAAAACTTTTACCAGAAATCATATTTTGACAGATCTATCCACGTCTATACTAGTACCGCGGGGACTCTTCTGGGGGAAAATCTTTCAATTCAACCAACTTTAGTTAACCAAGAAAGCGTGATTATGTAAATGAAGTATATTATGTAAATTCTAATTTTGCGAGTTTGTGGGTTGGCAAGTAGGAGTTAGCAAAGAGTTTGCGAGTTAGTTTGTTAGTTGCAGATTGAAAGATAGTGGAATTATTATGAGGTCTTGGAGTTGTCTAGGTAAACGGAGTACGGAGAGTGGATCCAACGACATTGATCAATCCCGATAAAGATCACTTGTAAGATTCAAGTGTAAGATCTGCTGCATAAAAAGTACAGGTATCGTGAGCTTGATTAATTAAAAGTTAGCTTATTAGTGTGCGACGTAGGTTATATTTGAGTGTATTTAAGCTATCTTAGATTCAGTTGAGGGTCCGTAGTAGTATCCCCGTGTTATAGAATCTCACCTCCGCGCTCTACTATTTAATCGCCTATCTTAATTAGATTGTTATTGTGTCTGATTGATATTTTGGTAGTAATAAATTAATTAGATTGAAATCCTGTCTGATGATTATTCAGTTTCTCCCACACACCTAGCCGGGTTTACGAGTAGACAAGTGAGTCAGAGTCAAGCAGGAACCGACAGGTATTACAATATGATTCTGACAGCTTCTGGTTGACTAAGACAAAAAAGGTGAGATCTCCGGAGTGAACAGTGAATGCTTTTGTGACAAACTTATACATTCGAGTGTAGTTGTCCGTCTGTAGTTGTTTTGCTTTGTTTTTTGTGTCATTTTTATGTTCGTGTAAAACATAGATGAATGTTTGAAGTACAAAAGCTTCCTTATCCTTCCCATGATTGTAATCACCTGAAAAATGATCACATCAATACCAAAATGTCTTAAATGAATTTCGTAATATTTTATATAAATTCACTAGATTGTTGTAATTTTAACTTAATGCCAAGCAACAGATAAGAAAATAGCAAGAGAGAACAGGACAAAGTAGAATATAGCCACTGTCAGGCTTAGGACTAAAGTCAAGAGTTAAACATAGTTTCAAAAAGCATATATATAATTTTAAAATACTTATTCACGAAAGAATGAAAAACATCTTGATTTCTTTTAAATTTAATTTTATGATTTATGATTGATTAAACCTATGCCTATACTTATGCTTGTAATATTACCCATACACTTTTGACACTTTTTTAAATGTTAGATTCCTTAAAAGTGCATAAACCTCAACTAAGTGTTCAAACGTCAATTTTTTTGCAAAATATAGTCTTATTTTGTCCTATATATATAGTCATTCTAATTTAAGCAAAATTAAAAGCACTAAATCCTGGAAATAAATAATATTTTTCGATCAATGTTAGACTGCTAATATACAAGTGTTACAAATTCCCAATTATTTCGAATTCTGAACGTACATAAATATACCACAAATTCGAGCTGACCACAACTCAATCCAGATATCCACACTACAAAGTATAAATTCACATTTTTAATTTTGTGTGTCTGTCAATCATATGATGAGAAACAGCAGAGAGTTATGACCTTTCTCTTTATGTGAGAAATAACATAGAACAACCGTTTATATTGAGTTAGGCTTCTTTGTACAAAGGAAAGGTTCTTGTTCAATTATAACAAGGTCACTCGTGAAAAGAACAAACAAATCATGGGTCATGACCGATTTCTCATGGATCATAAGTTAAAACTAAACGTTTATCATAGTTTTGTTTCTTCATACAATTATTTTCAAGTTTAACTTGCTTAAACGGATTACAATTTAAGATTTTTACGATTCGTATCCTTTGCATATGGATTCATAGTACCTCACTAATTGAATATTTAGAACCATTAAGATTTTCTTTATTTTAAATCTGGTGCTTTAAAAATATTATAGAACGACTTAAAAACGATAAATTGAAAGATATTAGTATTTGAAACTTGAACATATGAACAATTACATGAATTTCAGAAAACTGGCTTAGTGGACATGAAAACCGATGAAATTAATTCCTGTTGCGGACAATGAAGTGCATTTAAAAAAAAGCAAACCTTTTGTCCCGAATTTAAAAAAAACATTGTAAAAAGAATTATATATGTATTAATTAAAGAAGAAAATAAATGAGTCAAAACGATTAAACGCTTTAGGGGTCGGGAATCTATAGCACAATTCTCAAGGGCACTTGCACTACTCTAGAAATTTATTAATTTTTGATGAACGGAAGTTGATAAATTTGTAATGGACCTTATTTTTGACAAGCACAGAATTATGGACTTTTACGGAATTACGAAAAAATCTGAAAGATAACTCTGAAGATAAATTAACGGCTATTTTGTAAATTATTGAATGTTATTGCTGAAGAGATTTAATTGTTTGAAGAGGGAGAATTGAATGTACTCTGCTTTCCGCTTTCTGTTCTACAAATCAAAGTAAAAAATCTTTCCTCCTATAAAAAATATTTCGACTTAAATTTTTAAAAATTGGAACTAATTCAGAATGAAATTATTAAATTGAGCAGCAATTATTTGCAATAACTTTCATCCTTCCTTCCTCAGTGGCTCGACAGCCCAGGGTGGGCCTTTGCCTTCTCAAGAAGCCTTTTCCAGGCTACCCTTCTTCCTGCTAGTGTTCTCCAATTCTTAGTTCTCAAAACTAAGAGATCTTTTTCCAGGCCATCAATCCATCTAAGATTAAACCTGCCCTTTCTTCGTGTACCAATCGGTTGGGCATTGAAGATTTTTTTAGTAGTGCGGTCTTCGTTAATTCTGACAATGTGACCTGCCCCTTTAATTCGTTGTATTTTGATGAAGTTAACAATGTCAGATTCTTTATATGATTGATAGAGCTCAAAATTTGGTCTTCTTCGCCACGTTCTTTTTTCATGAATCCCTCCAAAAATAAATCTTAAGATCTTCCTTTCGTAGATGCTTATCATGTTCTCACCGGCTCGAGACAAGGACCAAGTTACACATGCATAAGTTAATACTGATCCATAAAGACTTTTATGCAATAAAACCTTTGTTTTTCTTTTGATTAAATTAGATTTCATATATTTTCGTATTCCATTAAAACATCTATTAGCCATAGTAATCCTCTTTTCGATTTCAGTAGTGCAACCGCTTCTATTGTTTATTTCTGTACCTAAATAAGTGAAACTGCCAACAACTTCAAAATTATACTCTTCAATTTTAAAGTGGGAATTGTTAAAACAAAATTTAGTGCAAAAAATGTACTTGGTCTTGTTCTCATTGATTTTCAGTCTCATTCTGATGGCCTATTTTTCTAAAGATAAGAAGGCTTGTCTCAATGCGGTGGGTGTATATAACACTTTCATAGGCTTAAAAAAATAGGCGATATATATATAGTTTCTATTATTTGTTCAAAATCATCTCTGATGCTGATTACAGCAAAGGAAACCTAAAAATCAACATAGCGTAATCTTTTCCTTTCAAAAACTCCAAAAATGTATAAAATAATGCCTTTTTATTCAAAAGGGCACTTTCATTTGAAATATCCGCGAACAACATCTTAAAATAACCTACCACAGTCGTGAATGGACAAGCAACAGAATAGTCTTCTCAAAAAACACCAGCTAGTTTTTATTTTCTCTTCCAAAAGCGGCATCCTAAAGAAGATACCTAAAAAACACTGCAAAAGGGAGAAAGAAAGAAAAGAATCCTTAAGGTACCCAACTGCGTTATTAATTCCCATCCAACCAAGAAACGATTACCTGTTCAGTCATCATGCGCTCTTCAGCCGACCCCATCTGTCAATTGCATTTTAATTATCTCCGACTTGTCCTAACGGGATTGGCCCCGAAGGGGGGCTTACCTTGTAGGAGGAAGACCCCGGAAGCACAACGGCATTCCTCGGGCACAAAGAAAACATCAAAAACAACTCACGACACAGAACCGAGTTGGTGCTCAAAGGGGTAGATCACCGACCTCTGCTGTTGGTGGAACCTTTCACCTTTACGGGAGAGCTGGGATATATACAGACTCTGGGTCAATGTCTAGAGGGTGGAGAGGGAGGGATAGGATTAAGTAATTTTTTTTGTTGTTGTTGGAATCATGAACAGGTGAGGATGGAACCGAAACGTAAAATTTTAATTAACTTTTTAAAAAAAAGTCCAGACGTTTGAGGTCAGGTAAGATTAGACATCATGGCTCCGGCACCTTTTGGAGATATTGTCTTAACACAGATATGTCTTATATAAACTTGTTGTGTGACTAAACTGAATAGTATTCAAGATGAATGAAGGTAATTTTTCGAATTTTTGTTTTTTGTAGATGGGTTAATATCTTATTTTCTGTCTGTCCTGTCCAGTCTGTGATCCGAGCCAATTCTGCTTTCTGAATTTCACCATTGGTTAACCGTTTTTTTTTTCAATGTTCGGCAAAAAAGTCTCTCATCACAAATTTCAGATTGAATTGTTTAAAACGTTCCATAAGGCTCATTATTGAAAAAAAAATTAATTACTATAATAGAATAACCTGCTTTAATCATTTTATGGATTTCTTTTATTCTTGCTAATATGAACAATAAGACATAAAAAGAATAACATTTGATAAAGCAATTAGCTGTTTTTCTGTGTATTTTAATATTACGAACTATTTTCGAAACCCCAATCGTATTTCTTTTCTCACATTATTAGAATTGTTCTCTGTTTTGATTTATTTCTTATTCATAGAAAAGTAATAGCTAAATACAGGGTCATTCATAATTCCCTCCGGGGTTTCGAAACGTTATAGTAAAAAAACGAAGACGAATATGAAAAAAAAAAAACATATGAAATTATTCCGAAACTATTCAAGTTTTACTTACATACATTACAGGTGTTCTATGTGTGAACCCTTGGTCACGCGGCATACATCAATGCGATAGTCCAGTTCCTGCCATACTCTACTCAACATGGTACTGTCTATGTTATTGATAGCACGTGTTATCCTTTCACGCAGGTCAGCTAAATCACGAGGCATAGATTGTACAAAAACCTGGTCTTTCACATACCCCTACAAGAAAAAGTCACACGGTGTTGAATCCGGTGACCGTGGAGGCCACTTTAGAAGAGGTACGTCATCTTCAGAAGCTCGTCCAATCCATCGATGAGGTAAGTGTGTGTTCAGGTATTCACGCACATCACACAAAAAATGGGGAGGAGCACCGTCTTGTTGAAATACGAAATCATCCTCATGTTCCTCTAACTGCGGCATTAGCCACAGCTGCAACATATCCAAGTACACTACACCGGTAATGGTCTTCTCTGTAAAAAAGAATGGCCCATAAACACGGGAGGAGGACATAGCGCAAAACACGTTAACTTTTGGGGAATCCCGATAGTGTTCCACTACAGAATGGGGAATTCCAGTGCCCCAAATGCGTACGTTGTGGCGGTTGACAGTGCCACACATGTGAAATGTGCTTTCATCACTAAAAATCAATTTCGACATTAGTGTTTCACGTTCATGGACATCAATGCAAAACGTGAAACGAGAAATGCAATCTGCTGGAGTCAACGCTTGCACCATTCCCAATCTGTACGGCTTCAAACAAAGACGTTTTCGCAGAATTCGCCACACTGTTGGTTGAGAGATCCCCAATTCTCGGCTTCCGCTAGCGGTTGATTTCGTCGGGCTCCTTAAAAACGTTTCCCGTACACGATCTACGGTGTCCGCAGATGGACCAGGCCAACCACTTCGTTTCCTGTCACATAGGCATCCCGTTTCTTTAAATTTCCGGTACCACACATGAATTGTTTTATCAGTTGGTCCCTGTTTTCGATATTTATTACGAAAGGCCCGTTGAACTGACACCACTGATTCAGATTTTGCAAACTCCAACACACAAAAAGCTTTCTCTTCGCCTGTAAACGCCATTTTTCTTTACTACAAATGACTTCAGTACAGATGTTACTGTCATCTACCGGCAACTAATTAAATTAAAACTTTAATAGTTTCGGAATAATTTCATATGTTTCTTTTTTTCATACTCGTCTTCGTTTTTTTACTATAACGTTTCGAAACCACGGAGGGAATTATGAATGACCCTTAGTTTACGCAGGCATTTCCCAGCAGCAAGCTGGCTCAAAGTTTTCCCCTAAAACCACTTACATAGTTTATAAAAATATAGCGCCGCCCAGCCAGTATGGTGGATATGACCCTCGGCTTGTAACCGAGTGGGCTCGGGTTCAAATCCCGAATAAGGCATGGAGGTATCTTCGGGAAAAGAAGTAGAACTTTCACCAGAAATGAATTATCTTCTCGAATAGAAAGCAGCGCACCCCTTCTGTTGTATGCTGGGATCATCGTCTGTAATAAAAAGTCTATTTTCTTCTGTGTTTGTACTGTATGTTTCTGTCCTTCCACCTCTCGTCTTCATATGTAACTCAGTATACAACATAAAAATATAACAACTATTTCTCTTCAGCTATAATCGTGTGGTTATAACATTCCTATAATATTTCCCTGTGTGTTTCCCTCTCTGAGACTATTAGGGGATTCTAAGTCGCTTTTCTCGATCTGTACTAGAAGCGAAAGGCATAACAATTGCCAAACTTCTAATAGTTAAATTTTCTGCTTGTCTTTTCTTTTGTCATAACTAAAACGCATTTATATATTACATACGTAGTATATTCATTAAATATGTATCGAATACAGCCAATGATTTGACCACTTAAATTCCCAGCATTGAATCTCATTGAACATACATAGGCCGTAATCGTAAGGCTCAAAATTCTGTACCAGCAACAGTTTCGTAATCATGAGCGGTTGTAAAGGCAACGTGGCTGAATATTTCTTCAGGGACTTCCGAATACTTGTTGAGACAATACCATGCCACATTGCTGTAATTTGCCAGGCTAAAGGAGTTTCCATACGATATTGGGGGTATCCTATGATTTTTTTGCTTTTCAATGTAAATACATGTATAAGTAAATGCACCAATAATAAACTGAACGTATAAAATGATTCTCGTGCTATTTCTAATATGTTCAAATTAATAGCATTCAAGGCCAGTTCAAGGAGTTTTGAACAGTGCAAGGACTGATTTTGAAAAATCAAAAGGGCATAATTTGGAAGAGTGATAGTCCAAATATACATAGATATGAATATTATCCAACAATTAGCATAGGCATTAACATAAGCATAAGACAAGCACATAAAAACCATAATAAGACAAGCACATTCAAACCATGATAAGACAAGCACAAGGTCACTGTAATAATAAGTGGTTGTTTTTTTAATCAGTGAAATGCTCCGTTATTTCAACCAATTAGTGAGCAGTAGTGATGAAGGGTTGAAAACAGAACTTTCGGTTACGTATGTTACAATATGCAGTGCATGGGTAGAAAGTTTTAGAATGTGGGTAAATTTTCATATTTCTTCTTTGCAATATAAAAGGTACAAAATAATACTTTTGAAAGAAGAAGGTTATTCGTCGATCCTAAAATTGCTATTGAAGTACTTTGTGATCTTTTTACTGTGTCATGACAACGTTGAAGATATTCTGAAACAAATTCTCTATTGCGAACATGAAGCTATCTGGACGACCGAGAAAGGCAACTTAACGTGAAGACAGGAATGCCTTAAGACTTCTTGAGGCTCTAGGCCCCTACAAAAAAGTAGATCCTGGACCCATACACAAATGTAGGCCTTACCTACCTGAGATCTTTAAAAGTAGACAGTACATAGCATATGTTGTTAAATACTCGCACAAACAATAAAAAATAAATATGCATGACTTACAATCGTACAGACCATCTAGATCAACTGCCGCCTTTTGATTAAACGAGTAACGATGCTATACGGTGATAGGACTAGGCCTGTACGTGGACGACGGTCATTACATGTATATATCGCATGATATCGTCCGAAATTCCCAGTTTTTCGGAGAATGCAAGCGGAAATAACATTTTACCGTTGGAATTATTCAAATTATTAAGGTAGAGTCGAGAATGTGACGAGGCCCCGATTGTGATCGAAGCCCTGCTCCCGGGCCCAGTTAGCCCATGCCTTAAGAGATCTCTGTGAGAAGACAGAGTATTGCAAAGTGTTTCATTTTCAAACATAAAGTAAATTCACCACAAATTTTGAAATAACGGATTTTGACAGGGAATGGGAATGTGTTCCCAAAACTATGAGAGGAAGATTGCTCAGAATTGGATTACGAGGCTTCAAATCTCTCCCAAAAGCATTACTGACCGATTTTCAACGAGAGAAGAGATTGCTGCGTGGCAAGAGATCATTCATTATGGACTATTAAAGATTGGGGAAAAGTAATATTTGGGGATGAAAGTCAGTTTTGTATATCTGGTAACCTAAATAGTGTCAATATAAAGCGACGTACTCAGAAAGAATTCAGTCTTTAGTGTCTGAAGGCCACAGTAAAGCGTACGACGAAAATGATGAAATGGGGCTGCATGTCACCTCGTGTTGTCAGAAAACTTCACATCACAAAGTGACACGTGGAAAACTAGGAATTACATTGAAATATTACAAAATAAATAGCTACCAACCGTAGATCTTTTTGGAGATGAGTCATGGAATATTCGGGGCATAAATAATCCATGTCACTAAGTACAGTGTAAAGTCGGCTCATTAACCGAGCTGCCACCCCTCTACACATGTCAAGATTGACATATGGAGGGTCAGTTGGCCGCCTGGGACATTGTGTATCTACCAAAGCACAGGGGGCTCACCTTTTGTGCCGAAGGCAAAACATATGCGAACTGTTTGCGATAATGGCTTTGAAATCATTACCCTATAATTATTTGCTTCATGACTTTCGACGCTTGTGTGTGTGAACGCACTCTAGATAAGACATAGTCTGTTTGTGTGCCTCTTGACGAAGCCTGTATGACTTAGGAGTCTAGCGCTGCGGAGTGTGGAAGAAGTAGACTTAAAAGGGAAACTATATAGTGCCGAGACGACTTATAGTCCAGGTATTGGACAAGCCTTTGTCTCGGGAGAGATAGAGAAGAACTATAACCATTGTTTGATCCGCACCAGTAGTGTGCAAATGAGTCTGAGGTGCTGAGTGCAAAACTCGGGGCCCGCCAATGAGAGGTGGCGAGAGGTGTGTAGGTGACCCATCCCTGGAGTTTAAAAGGGTCGATTCGGGAGGAAAGAAGGTAGAATGGTCGATGGGGCACTTGATCTCATATGAGGTCTTAATCCCCTATCTTATGTTAATTGTTGAGCATTGTTAAATACACTTGCCATGATTGATGGGTGGTGGGGAAAATAATAAAGAGAAGAAAAATTAAGAAAACAGTTAAAATTAATAAATTACATCAGATTGCGACCTATGAAAATAATAAAATTTAGAATAATGCTGGAGCTCTTATTGTTTGCGTTTGGGTGTCTAGAGACTAGTGTGGTAAGATCTGTGTCGACCGCGGCTAACTCCGAGACCGGAGGCTAGCGTTTGGTCAACTTAGTCTAGAATGGCAGAATAGCAAGCTCGGCGACCGGGAGAACCCGGCACCTTGCTCGCCTGACTGGTAGTGGAAGAAAGTTGTAGGGTATATAAGCTGTTTAGGGGCACAGTGTGCTCGTCCAATCAGGGAACTGCGAGTCGTTAGTGGGTGTAACCGAAGTTGGAGAAAGATCAGTGAGTGAAAAATTTGTCAGAGTCGAGGAGGGCGAGAGCCTCTCTCCCTATTGGTCCAGCAGATCACCTCCGATTGGAGGGATGAGATGCTCGGAGAAAATAGTTTGAGAAGACGATGGGAACATGAAAATAATAGAATTTAGAGTGAAGAAATAAGAGTGAAAATAATTAAAGTAGGATATTACGGGGTCTATTAAAAGAGGGGTCAGGATCGTAGATTTCAATCTTACGGAGAGTTCTGTTGTCAATAAGGGGGATGTTAGTAAATTGAAATTCTTTTCATGAATTCCCGAATGGTTCTGATGTTTAACGAAAACCTGAGGTCTTCGTTTCTCACGAACCATCGGGTGTTAGTGATTTGTCTAATGATGTGGTTTTGAGCTCTTTCAAGGATGTTAATATTCGAGATTGCAGCGTGGCCCCAGACTGGACAAGCGTACGTTATCACCGACCTGAGAATCAGAGTATAGATAAGCATTTTGTTTTTAATAGTAAGAATCGAGTTCCGAGAAATTAGGGGATAAAGACTACATGCTGCTTTTCGGAACTTTGTTTTAACCTGTGTGATGTGTGGTTTGAAAGTGAGGTTTTTATCTAAAATAACGCCAAGATATTTTGTCTGTTGAGACCAGGGGACTGGGTGACTGTTCACATGTACTATGGGTGGTTTTCTGAGTGTATTTCGGGAGAAGAAGACGGCCACCGTTTTGGTTGCATTCTGTGCTATTTTCCATCGGGAGAACCAATCCTCTAACTCCACGAGGTGTCTGTGGAGGAAGTGAGTGATACATTTGAGATCTGTGTTGTGTCAGGATCGCTGTGTCATCCGCATACATGCAAATGGTTGTATACCTGTTTTTAGGTATGTCATTTACGTAGATGTTGAAAAGAGTGGGCCCCAAGAGGGACCCTTGTGGGATGCCAGAATTTACGTTTTTATAATCAGAATGTGTATTGTTTACTCTGACAGCGAAGTTTCTGTTAGAGATAAGAGCGAATAATTTTTGTTAGGTGAGGATAAGTTTTGATCCGGATGAGCTCATATAGCACCCCCACATGCCATACTCGATCGAAGGCCTTCTGGATATCCAGAAAAATGGCCCCAGTCGAACGCTTATCTTTGAGTCCGGTCTTGATGTACTCAACTACCCTAAGCAACTGGTGCGATGTGGATAGTTGGGCATGGAATCCATGCTGTTGAGAGATCAGGATATTGTTAGTATTGAGGTGATCATTAAGTCTCGAGAGAATGATTTTCTCTGCGAGTTTACTTAGGATCGGGAGAAGACTGATTGGACGATAATAATCAGGTGAGTTGGGGGGCTTACCTGGTTTTAGGACAGGAATGATAACGGCAGTTTTCCAGGAGTTAAGAAAGTGCCCAGTAATTAAGATATTAAAAAGAATGTTAGTTAGTTGAAAGATGACTGGTAGGGTGAAGTTTTTAACCATTTTATTGGTGATACTTTCCCTACAAGGAGCTTTTTTGATTTTGATCTTTTTGATGTAGGCAATCAGTTCACAGATGGTAAAGGAGGTGGAAGAGGGGGATCATCGAAGTTATTTTCATTAAGAAAATAGTTTTCGATGATCCTGTTAGTTAAGTTATCAGTGAATTTTTTAGTAATGTTGTTATCCTGGAATTGGGATTCCAGTGAGCATGCTAGGGACTCCACCTTGTCAGAGTCAGAGAGTGCGATCCTGTTTGGACCTTTAAGGGCTGAGACGGGAGTTATCTTTTTCCTGAGCGCTTTATACATGCCCCATAAGGAGACGTCCTCGACGTCCAGTGAATTAAGAGTGTTTTCCCAGAGTTTATTTGTGAAGGATTTTACTTTACGGTGAATCTTGTTTTGAAGATTGTTGAGAGTTCTTTTGTCTTGTGGACAGCGAGTGAACTGCCAGGCTTTCCTGGCTCTGTTTCTTTGTATGAATAATTTTCTGAGTTCATCGCTGACATAGTTTTTATGTTGTGTGGTGATAGGTTTTGAAGCAATGTTGTGTGCGTTAATGATTTTATTCGTGAGGTCAGCGACCTGCTTTTTTACGTCCTCTCCCGTGTTTGCTGTAATTGGTGTGAAGGTGATGGTGTCGTTTAGTGTACTCCGGAAACGATCCCAGTCAGTAGATACGTTTCGGATAGGAAAGTTAAATTGTGTAGTAGTGTCAAAATTAAGAATCAGAGGATTATGATCAGAACTTAGCTCTGAAATAGAAGTAATCTGACTGGACCAATCAACGTTGCGTGTAAGCGCGAAATCTATGATGGAGGCGGAGCCATGGCCAAACCGGGTAAGGGTGGGTGGAGCAAAGAGATCCGTGTCCGTGTTAGAGATGAGGTTATTAATAATATTTCTTCTTTGGCTATTGAATTTCCCACCCCAGGAAATATGGTGGGCATTATAGTCTCCACAGATGATAGAAGTACGGCAGAGGGCGAAGAGTGTTTCTAAGTCTGTGATCGGGTTTGTGTTGGGGTTGCTAGGTGGGATGTAAATGGATGTTGTGGTGATTGTGTTTCCGTTCGGAGGGGTGAGTGCGACCGTGGTCGCTTCAGTGACTCCGAGCGGGGGTGTAGGAATGTTGTGATGTATGAGAGAGGATTTTGCTAAAATTGCAGTGCCTCCTCCCAGTCTGTGTGGATTTAAGTTTTGCCTGTCATTACGGTAGGTGATGTAGTTTGGAATGTTGAATCTGACACCTGGTCTCAAGTGTGTTTCTTGAATTAAAATTAAATCGGGGTGATGCTTATCTATGAAGTCGCGCAACTCGATAGTGCGCAGACGAACTCCGTTCGCATTCCAGGATATGATTCTGAGCCCCAAGCAGCTAAAACCCATCAAGCATTATTATAAAGGAATTGGAAGAAAATGTCTACCTTTTCATGTTTTTTGGCGTGTTTAAGCGCCTTACCTAGCTCAATGAGGTAGGGGAACTCTTTAAATAGGTTTTTAATTTCTTTCATGACATCCATGAAAGTGAAATTTTCATCATTATTGTTGTTATTGTTACGGGGTACACTGGGAGCAGGTTTTTCAGTATGGGTTTTAGGTGCTTCGGTCTCAGAGATTGCCGACTTGGACCCGCCGAGTGGCTCCCTCTGTTGGGAGGTTTTAGTGACATTAGCATATGAGACATTATTTCTAACAAGATTTGAGCTGTTGAAAACATTTTTGGTAGTACTTGAATTATTTCTATTTTGGGAGGCTTCTCCCTTTTTAGGCTTAATCTTAGGAAAACGGGGACATTCATGCCAGTTTGCCAGATGACCTACAGTATTGCAGTTTATGTAGGTGGGATTTTCGATGTTCTCCTTAATGGGGCACTGTCCTGTCTTATGAGCTTGCCCACATTTCAGGCATCTCGTGTTGATGAAGCAGTTCTTAGAGGAGTGGTGAAACCAGTTGCAATTGTAGCACTGGGTTGCCCCAGGCCTTTTACGAAAGGTATCCACACTCACCTTCATGTAGCAGCACTTAGTTAATTCTTTAAGAATATCTGGGGAATCGGGAAGTTTTTTAGTTTCTACCATGAAAATTGGTAGAGGGAATTTTGTCTTGGTCTTCGTGAGCTGGGCTACTTTTTCGATACTGTAGCCCTGGGATTCAAGGTCGGTTTTAATATCCGCAATATCCGTGGATACTGGGAGACCTTCGATCACGATCTTTTGCGCTCGTGAAGATGGGGGGGGGTTTAAGACGAAAAATTGTTCTTTAATAGATTTTAAATAAGCAGTGATTTTACGGTGGTCGTCCATGTTTTCTGTGGATATTTTGATGTATTCCCCAGTCAACTTATTTGTTGAGGTGGGGTAGGTGCGTTGTAATTCCTGGAGTAAGATGTTAAAGTTTGTTTGGTATAGGAGCCATATGGGGGGGGGGGATCTTGTCGGCCACTGGCATGGATGTTTAGTCCAAATCGGTTGGTTGAGCTCCAGCAAAAGCAGAGAATTTTTTTGAGTAGCAGTGCAAGTAGCAGAGCCATCATCTATTTTAGGTTTTGGGGGAACTTCGCCGGAGGGACGAAGCCTTAATTGCTAACCGGAGCTTTGTTTTTAGGCTTAGGTTTTTGGGTGTTAACTTCTTGAGAGGTACCTGGTAAAGCCGGGTATTCCTCAGTATTCGGAATAAATTTAGGTGGCTGAATGTATGTTTCAGCCATTCTTTTAGCTATGTTTTTAACTTTTAAATTATGGTCGCAATCGGGGACATGGCAAGGAATTAAAATGCTCAACTCACCCTGAAGGCGTTGTAGAGCTGTTATAATATCCTGCTTCTCTTTGTCCAGGTTTCTCACTGTGGAGGTGCTGGTGTCCCTTGCATATTTGCATTCAATTAGAAGAATGTTATTCAAATATTACAGTCGCGCCTCTTAGCAGGCGATCTTCTTCTCCTGCGCTCTAATAAGAGCGCAGTGGGTTTCCGGGTCTAAGAGGGTGGCGGCATCGAATTCGACTGGGTCGGTCTCCATATATTTATCCTCCTCGGAGCTTGCCTCGGGACGTCCGTTCATGACGGCGGCTCAGGGCAGAATGTTTGCAATGGGAAATGCGAACGAGAATGGGAGGAAAGAAAAGACGAGTGTGGTTCACGTTTCCTGATCTTGCGGGACTAAGAAAATTGTGCGGGCAAGCGCCCTCATGACTTAAAAACTCTCTTCTCTTGCTTTCCTGGTCACGATGGAAATAGTATTTATCGAAAATTCTGGTGATTTGCGGGCCTAGGGCCCTCAGGAGAAAAAGTCTGAGGTATTGAACTTCTGGAGCAAGATAACCGACGAAGGAAAGCGGATAAATTAAGTGGCGCAATGGTTTGGCAGGCCCTCACTGACTCTTAAACTGGACTATCTTTAATATTACAATGTTGTATTCTAGTTTAACCCAAAAAATAATGTTTTCTTAACATTAAGCTGTGTACTCGGAATCGCTACCATGTCCCGACACCACAAAAGGAATGGTTCAAAGACAATATTGCGAAACGGATGAACTAGCCAGGACAGTCATCAATGAGTGAGTGAATATTAACGTCACACTGTTCAGCTACACGAGGGCTTTTAGCGACGGACCACGTAATTTTGAACCATGATCAAGTAACGTGGACGACACCTGAGCTGGCACCCCCTCTCCTAATTACCACACCACATCACACCAACGGGAGGACGTTTAAGCTCTCGACAGATTTAACGTGCATCGCAGGACAGTCACCGGATATTAATCCGATAGAGAATCTATGTCATAAAATTGGTTATGATATTTCAAAGAAAAAACCTTCGAACAAACGTGAGTTAGTTGAAGCCTTAATACTTCCTTTTAACCATGTTGTTAGGAAAGAACTGCTTGTGAAATTGGTGCATTCCTTGCCAAAAAGATATACAGCCTGTAATTAAAACAAAAGTCTGCCCCATAAAATATTAATGTTCAACCATGTTAAAATTATGTAATTTTCAAAATGCGTGTTAAATGTACCACATTTGTAAAGTTTTGTGTTATTCTACTACGTATATTATGTTTTTGTGGATATTGTGTTACTCTGTGCTCACTTTACATTCAGTCTTACATAAAATATTAGTCATATTAAAAACTAGTAACACAGGTTTCAAACCAATATGCAAAAATACATAAATATCCATAAGAATAATTAAGAAAGTACATAATTTCAAAATGAAAAATTGAGTTAAACACACAAATTAGGTAAGAAATGAATGTATTCAGGACTTTTTGCCGCTACTCTTCTTTAAGGATACATTAGTCTTTTAGTCTTGATTAAAAAAAAAAAGGTATGTAAGTTTAATAAAGGCTAAGCGATTCGTTATAGAAAAATTCAAGATTCAGTGGTAGAACCCAATTAAATGCAAATGCACCAGAGCAAATAGTTGAATATATATGCTATTTAATTAGAGTATCCAATAACATTTCTTAGAAAATTGTTCTTAGTATTAATTTTTTGGGGGTGCTCATTTTTCTTTTCCGTCATCTTCTGAAACCATTAACTATCGTAGTTCTAAGAAACACGTTTGTTTATGTAACAGTTGGATAACTAATATCATTAGCCAGCGGAAAGTTTTAAAACTATTTTAATAATTTAATCTTTTCCTTTTCAGCTAGTTCTCTACGCTGGCTAATCTTTATCATTTCACATATCAAAATTTTATTTTTTAAACCTTTTTCTTAATTTTCTAACACGAAATTCAATGAAAATACTTTATTCAATTGTTACAAAAGGTTATTAATGTGGGTTTTTTTACAAGGAATTTTTCTTAGAAGTTGTGCACTATTTGCTTTTTTCTAACTTGTATTTCATCTAATTAAAAAAAAATATTTATTGTAATTATTACTATTATCAAATCATATTAGTGTAAGAATGTATTCAACTAAACTTTTAATGAGTATTAAGTGCAACGCGAAAATACAATAACGCTGACAAAGAACTTAGTTTGGGAAATTTAAGTTTCGGATAGAAAAAGTTTTCCGAAAGCTGAAGCTTTTTTTTTTTTTTTAAAAAAGGAACTAATCATTTATTGAGACGGATGTTATAAAAGATTCTTAAGAAAATGGAAACAAAATTTCGATTTTTTTCCCCAGCATCTCGTATTGATATAATATACAAATATTAATTACTTAAATTTTAAAAGATTCTTTTTTCAATTAATGGATTGTTAAAATTGTTTCAGCTGTTCGTTTCAGTAACCCATGAAATTAGATCAATTCTGAAGAGAACATGTTGAAATTAAGTTTCCTAGAATTTTAAATACAGGAATTACAGTAGGCACATTAAAAAATTGCTCAGAAACAATATTCAACAGATTTTAGCGCTAAAAAAAGAATTATAGTTAATTTAAAAGAAAATGTTTATTTTCTTTTAATCTAAAACAAATGATAATCAGTTATTACAAACCAAGATATTTACTCTAACAATTTGATTATTTGTGCATCCCTGTGTAACGAGTCTATTCGCGTGCCTTTTACTAGTCCTCTTGGGGAAAATCTATTACTTTAAATATTGTTCAGTTGAAAACTTTCTCCCGAAGAAGAAGATGCGGTTTATGCAAATCCTGTCGTATATTTAAGCATTAACTTTTAGGTTCGAAAGAGAGAGAGAGAGGTTAGGAGTTAGATGACAGAAGTTAGTGTGGTTAACGTAAAGTAATTGAATGTTAGACGAGAGCGATTCGTCGATTAATTAATTATTATATAAGATTAATAATTGACGGTTCAGTCAATAAGAGATAATTGAATTAGAATCAAATCGATCAGAAGTCGATTATCTGAGATAGGAGTTATGATTATTTAGAACGAGATTACGAAGCGTTCCAAAAGTAAGTGATTCTACTCATAACTAAGTATTAAATATCTCGTCTACCTCGTTTTGTTGCTCCAATACTTCAATATAAGTGCATTTCCTACCCTGGATTTGTGAGACTTATTAAAGGATCAATAAGTTATATTTGCTACTAATGGATGTTACTAATGTTATATTTGTTACTAATGGATGTTACTAATATTATATTTGTTACTAATGGATGTTACTAATGTTATATTTGTTACTAATGGATGTTACTAATATTATATTTGTTACTAATGGATGTTACTAATGTTATATTTGTTACTAATGGATTTGTTACCAATTACTAATGGATTTGTTACCAATTACTAATGGATGTCAGAAGACATCCATTACACCTGTTGCCAAAAAGAATTTAGATAATTACAGAGTGATATCATTTTTAAAATTCTACTTTCATAATTCGTCACAAATGGCGTTTTCCAGCAATTTTGAATTCATGTGTGTAATATTAATTCTACTGAACTTCACGTGACCCTTCTAAAGTTTGTAATTGTACTTTTACGCCATTGTGTTTTTTGATCGGAATAAAATGCATCCGAAAGTGTAAAAAACAAGGAAGGTTTCTTTCTCCTTATTTATTCTTTAGGTTTTAAAACGATCATTTTCTGTTACTTAATTATCTTTAAGCAAAACTCAAAAACAGACACAAGAAAGCACTTTGAAAATAATAATAATAAATGAAGTGAAATAAAAACTCCTCTACTTATTACTCTCTCTCTCTCTCTCTCTCTTGTTTTTTATCACAATCACATAAAGGTAATTGTCAATTATTGAAATTATAATTAAAAGCCATGTGAGATCAACATTGGGTTTGAAAGTTTAAAATGGCGGATAACTGGAAGCCTTAACAATAACTCTCTCAAACGTACTAAAACGTAATTAAGATGTAAAACTTTTTGATGAGTGTGAAGTGGCGCACATCCGGAGAGCGGAACCCGCGATCTTCGGATCTGAGTAATTTAACCACTAGACCGAAATGATAACTTTAGTCCCTAGGTTGTTACTGGCTTATATAGATGATACCCCTAAACACTCCCCCCACCAGTGAGTCGGTGGATAGTTGAACGAACGATACAGTAGTTATGGCGAGTGTGTTGCGTGAGCAGTTGTTGCTGTTAATTGGAGGAGTTGCGTCAAGTGAGTCTGACGACTTTTGTTGCGTGACGAATCTGCCGAGTTTGTTTTGCTGCGCCAAGTGAGTCTGGTGAAATTTTTAGTTGCTCTTTTTGTGGGTAGATGGCGCCATGGACAGGTCAGAAGGTTGCCCTTTCTGAATTCAGCCAGGGTCACCAATGAAGTGGTACTCGTCCGGAGGACAGAACCCGGTACCTTCGGATCTGAAGTCCAGTAACTTAACCACTAAACCAAAAGGATCACTTCAGTCCGGAGGTTGTTACTGGCTTATATAGATGATACCCCTACAAGTGATTCTGAAACCAATATATAGTTTAAAAAGAAGAAAATTGCTTTTAAAATAATAAGTTTTTAATAACAAAAAAAGTTACAATTGTTCACGAATCTCACTTCAATCATGTAAAAATTCTCTTTTGCCTTTCAAGGGGCCACGGTAGCCAGTGGACATGGTCACTGCTTTGTGGCCGGTTCGTCTTGATTTCGAGTCCTACTGCTTCTGAAGACCTGCCTTGTAGAGGGGCTGATGCACGTTAAATTCGTCGAAGCTCAAGTCCTCTCCATGGTGTGGAAGTTTCTAGAGAGGGAGGGGCAGCTCAGGTATCATCCTCGTCACTTGTCATGGTTTAAAATTACGAGGTCCTTTGCCAATAATCATTACGTTACTTTAACAGTAACACTCTCTTTCTCATTTTTGTCTCTCAAGCAATTTGTACTTCCTATCGCGATTATACGTACTTTTTTAATAACAAATTTTATCTTAGCATTAGCAAGATAAGTTTTAATATTCACTCTCTTTAGAATTTGTACTGTATTACTGAAACAATGCTTTTTTAATGTAATAAGACTGACAAAATTCATCTATGAAAGATAATTCTCACTTGCAATATGATAAAAATTTCATTTCAAACGTAAGTTTCGAATTTTTTTGTGGATGCCGCTATAAACAACGCGTGAAATTGATTTATACATTACATCTTGAAATAGTGGAGTACGCAATCTATTTTCATATGGAAAGGGTTATATTTTAAAAGAAACATAGAAACAAAATTAAAAATCTCTTGATTTATGAGAGGGGTTTGAGATCCCAAACTCCACCCTTGTGTGAGTCGCTATCTTGAAAATGTTACTGAGCTTTCAAGGTTTTACTGATAATTTTTCTACTCATACTAAATGAAATTTCTAAATTTAAAAGCTATTTTTCTTAGAGTTAAGAAGAAAATATGTATATTATTAAAATCAACACACGCACACATCTAAAAATAATCATTTAAAACTGTTCCTCTGCATTTTTGCTATTTCTTGATGAAGATGTTTCTAAAGAAATCATTGAGGAAGCAGTGAACCTTTGTACATTTAGCACTTTTCAAAATGAGACCTACTTTTTTTTACCATTGTACGCTATCAAAATTAGATATCCTCCTAAGTTATTTGTGAATTATGCATTCCGTTGTGTTCGTAAAAATTTAACTTTGTCTTTTTCATCAAAACACGTTCTAAACTCACGGCAAATATTCCCACAACCGTTTACAGCCTCATTGCATTCGATCCATGCGCATTGAAGATATCAATAAAGATGATCAGACAAATTTAAATCTCAAAAATCGACCTTATCTACACTAAATACTTCCTTGTTCTTGCTAAATGCAATTCAAATTATTCCCACCTCCAGTAATTTAATCGCTTCTCGGATTAAATGGTTCTTTTTCAAAACCTCTTGCGCAAGCAAATCAGTCGAATAAATACTTGATGTCACCTGATTGGAGGCGAAGAACCTTTGAGACTGACCCCTGAGCCTAATTCATACAGTTAAAGGGGACTCGTTTCTTCTTGACCGCGAGGCACGAAGCTTCTTGAACAGGATTGGAAAAACAAACACAGGAATCGCCAGAGCTGGAAAAGATACGCTGATCAATATGCGAAAATTGGTTACTCGATTTCTTGCTAGTGACGTTCTACGAGTGATGATTCTTAGCAGCCAGAGGTCGTATATGTAATCACTTCCGCAATAGGACAAGGGGAAAACGATAAGAAGGGAAAAAAACTCACCACCAACAGATTTTAGTTTGAGACCTCTTTGTGCAACAGATGCTGGAGATTTGACATTTCGGTTCCCGCGTTCTTTTTTATTCGTTCCTTCCATTTGTTTTCTGTTTTTATCCGATGCGTATTTCAAATAAACAACTTGTTAAGGAATGTCTGACCAGTTTCACGATGACAGCGATTCAGATAAGTTCGTGACGGCGTTGTGGGACAGGGAAGACCTTTGCCTTGGTGGATTGGAAACAAGTAGATTGAATTCCGAATCTTGTAGAATCTTGACAAGACATATTTATATGTGCGATATAATGGGGATTTATTTGCATTCCGGGATTATCTGAGAATTCCATGTCCTCGAAGAACAGATTCTAAAAAAGTCAATTATATAGTTCTGAATGTCGTAGTTTTATTTATTATATATAAACCATCGATTCTTTTTACAAAAGCTATAATTCTCTAAGCGAAAAATAATATATTCGATAATAAAAATACTTCAAGACACAACAAATAAACTTCGATAAAAGATATGTGGTCCCTCAGAGAAGCAAGGATACAACGAAACTTAAGCTTAATGGAATAAATACATAAAAAAGCACCAATTCAATCTTCTTAGAACAAGTAAAGGAAAAAGACGTTTAAAAAACCAATCAACCATTATATATTGGTTGAAAAACTGTCAATTATGTGCAGTGCCGGTTTATCTATTGGACGCTTGGGGCGGGCGCCCAGGGGCCGCATAAGCTGGACTTAACCAAATTTTCTGGTTATAAATTTTGATGCACCAGTGCCAAGGGGGCCTGTAGATCTCCTGCACCCAGGACCTATATGAGCTTAAATCGGCACTAATTAAGTGTCCAAGTGCGCATGCGTTAATCAAGTGCTTGACCCTTTAACGACTAAGGGAAAATTAGTTCCTTGGGGCTTGCTGGAGCCCTTAGTCTGTCGGACTCTAATCTCCCTTCTTTACATTAAGATGACTGTAAAGTATCTTCAATTTTTCCAGTGTTAGTAAAGACAATTTAAAATAAGAGGACTTCATTTTTATAAAAAATCACTTGGATATTTAAAAAATTTTAATTTAAAATTAAAAAAATTTAGAGCTATAAAAAAGTTAAATGCGATACAGTTTAATTATTAGAACGATACGACTTAGGGTAACATTTCCCCTCATTTTGAAACTGGTGATTGTCGAATTTAATTTTAACCTTATTTGCATTTTTTATATGGAATGTCAAAATAGAACGTATGCTGAACGTAACTGCGTAAACGGGAACTTTCAGAGGGAAAAAAATGTCAAATCAATTGCCTACATAGACAAGACATTCGCGGGCAGGCCATACTCTGTTATTGTTTCAGTTAATTGTGTCGTGTGATAATATATACCATGTTTTTTTCACATGTTTTATGTTATACGGTAAGTATAATTTCATGCAATAATGAGGCATATTTGAACAAAAATGAAAATGAATTCTTGATAATCACAAATAATTCTAAGGGAATTATTTTGTGTGTGCGTGTGTTCCATTCCCACAAAATTAAAAAACCTACACGTTTCTTTGTGATTTTTATTTATTTTACGTTTAAACAAATTATAAAATAAAAAATTACATACTAATATATACTCTTAATAACTTTACGGTTCTGTGTCAGAGTTAAGATGATAAAACAAGACATTGAGATGGGATATTTATTTATTTTAATTAAGTTAAATAACAGTTGAATTATGAAAGTATTAACAAGGAGTTAACAAATTCTAATTGTTTTATAAACCTTAAAAATTCAGAAAATGAATATTTTTATAGATTTTTTTTATATTTTTATGTTTATAACTCGATTTGTGTGATGTGCCAAACAATTGCTCAATTTATTTTCTTTTTAAATTTTGGACAAATCCAATATTTAAAAAGAAAATAATATGCTAAACGCAAAAAAATATTGTCGGAATTGCAACATCTATATATTGGCTCTGTCGCTTTTGAACACGTACACTTTTATACTTAGTCCATCCTTAGAAAGAATTTGAATCCGACTAAAACCGGTTTAAACAGTTAGATTAGTATACCACTAATGATTTAAACGCACTTTTTTTGCATTTTAGTTAGTTTTTGTTAGACATTTTTGAAAAAAAAAATTTATTTTAGGATTCGAATTTTTATGGTGTCCTTAAGTTTTTCCAACCACGCGCCATGATCTCAAGTAAATAAACTGATTCGAACCCGACCTTTTTGCGAGTTTCGAGATTTGTAGTTGGCAACGCGCGGCTGCAATGTAGATTTAACTATGAGAGATGATCGTCGGTTTCAGATGGAGTGTGAGAGGTGATTGGGCTCTTTGACTGAAGACATATTAGATGTGTGCAACTGGTTTGTTGCTTAGCTTTTTTTTAAGATTTTTCGATCTATTAGAAGTTAGAAATTTGTAGAAGGGGTTCGAATCAGTTAACCAAAGTCTGGTTATGTTATTTTTCTGAGGATTATATTTTTTTAACTTAATGTTTTAATTGTGTGTGCTCCAGTGACGAGCAGATTGACTTTACTTATTTAAAGAATAAAATATATGTTTAGAGAAACTGCTTTCTTACTATGCCTCCTCGACATAAAATTTCACTTTCAAACTTTGCCTGAGTTAGTTTACCATGAAGAATTATACCAGTTTTTTTTTATACTGGCAAAACTATCAACATGAGTGAAATAAAAGTGCACTTAAAAGATAGTATGATGTTTGAGTTCCAAGCATGGAATAACGTGATGGGGGGAGGGGGGGGAGACAAAAAGAAACTGTGACGTGTTTGGATAGGAAGCAGCAACAGCTCGAACATTACAAAGAGGGCTTGTGAAATTTAGCTTGGGTGATTTTTCTCTGAAAGACAAACCCAGATGAGAAGGCCATCAGATGAAATCGACGAAGTGCTGCGCAGTATAATCAGGACAAATCCTACGTTAACTTCCATTGAAGTGGGCTTCAAGTTTGGAATTCATCAAAATGCAACTTTGGATTACATTAAAAGACTTGGTTTTGTGTCTTAACTCTTTGTTTTACACCAGTGATTCCCAAAGTGGTCTATGACGATCTGCAAGAGGTCTACTACAGCAAAAAAATAATTTGGGGGTCCATGAGGTGTAAATGGGGGTCTACGATAGTGGCTCTCATCAAACCAGATCGTGACTAATATTAAAAGGAAATTAAATCAAGTGGAAACTAGACTTACCTATTAACAGATTTATTTACTAAATTTTATGAGGTTGAATTGCAGTTACAAGGCGACAGCATCAATTTTATTAAAAAAAAATATTCCATTTCAGCTTTTCTTGCCAGCATTAAGCTAAAGGAGCATAATTTTGGACGTCGCCAACATTTAAATGCCCTTTTTTTAGATTTTGAAACTAGGTTTGTGAGAATGCCTTGACTATCGTAGTACCACAGTAGATAATGAATTAATATGGTCACTTTGAAAAAAATATATGTCAGACTCTAAGAATTATAAGCTCTAGGAATATGCACTAACAAAGATCTAAAGTGAAGTTAAGAAACGATGTCAACAATTTTAGCTTTAGAAAGATATACCTGTTATTTATTCCATATTATGGAATATCTTGGGAATGTTTTTAATTGTTTCAGTGCGCTTGCCAATCTCAAAACAAAAAAGGAAAGAAGGAAATACTGGACACTATTAACCGAGGAGATATGTTTAGTGTTAAAACCTCTGATATAAGTTTGATGCCAAATGTTGAAATTTATTATTGCATCTCCAGATTCCTCCCTCCATCTAAAAGCTTTTGTTTGTTGCTCTCAGTTATTTTATGCATTAATTAAATTTTAATTTAATTAACTAGCATGTGTTTTCTTAAGTTTTAAACTCTTCTGTACATCACTACAGTTAAAAATTTTAATCTTTTAAAGTAAATAGCTCTTTACCAGCTGTCAAAAACACATTTAAGTTCATAAATTTGCACAAATTTAACATTAGGTAAGTAGGGGGTCTACCCCAAACTGAAAAACCTGTCAAGGGGTCTATGAGGTCAAAAGGTTTGGGAACCTATGTTTTACACGAATAAAGCGAAAAAAATTTAATGGACAGCATTTGGATATATTCTTCAAACCTTGCTCGCCACAAAAGAGGGCCGTTTTTGGACCACTTGGAGACTGGAGATGAAAAATGGATAGTATACACAAACGTGGATAGAATAAAGCATATGCTTACTAAGGGGAGACACCACCATCCACATCCAAAGCTGGCGTACATGACAAGAAGTGTGTTGTTGGTGAGACAGCAAGGGTATAGTACACTATGAGTTGCTGAAAGAAAATGAAATGGCAGTTACTGTTCGCAACTTGATGTTTTGAATAAAGAAATTCAACATAAACGTCCATCTTTGGCTAACAGAAAGGGTGTGATTTTTCATCACAACAACTCTAGACTAAACGTGGCAAGAAACACCGCATAAAAAAATTGCAGAGTTGTGAATTGGGCCTCAGCCAGCATGTACTCCTGATACTGTTCCATCTAACTATTATCTGTAAAACTGCCGCTGTAAAACTTTCTTGATGGAAATAAAGATATAAATTATGAAGGTGTCCAAATGGCAGTGAAAGAATACTTGTCTCCAAAACAGGAGACTTCCTTTCCTCGGGGTTGAATAAGCTGCCAGAACCCTGGCAGATAGTAGTAACTAAAAGAAAAAAAACAAATTATATTTTAAATAAAAAGTGAAAAAAAATCGTTTTTGCTTCTGACAACACGACAGAACTTTCCTTTGCATTCAATATTACGTATAAAAGAGAATCACTCATCGCGATATCCCCGGAAATATTAGATTTATACACTTGAATTTGGTAGGCATGTTCCTTTCATGGGGCTGAGATCCGTTAAAAATGGATTTTGTGAAAATTAAAGCCCGAAGGGGCGTTGTGAGGAGTTAAGGGAGACTATAGATAAATATTCTCGTTTTTATTAGACCCACATACTTAAAACTTGGTAAGCATGTTTCTTTTGTTGAATAGAGATTCACTGCTTTTGCATTTTATGGAAATCAATTCCTATGGAGGACCGGAGGGATACTGGTAAACACAGGTAAAAAAAGTTCCGTTTTCGAACTACTAGACCTACAGTAATGAAATTTAGTACGCATGTTTCTGTTGTTGAATTCATATCAACTAAAAACGAGTCCACAGAAATAGACTCTCAAAAAAGGGAGCTAATGGATAAAAAAAAATTCCGTTTTTGATCTATTAGATTTTGACTTGAAATTTAGCAAGCATGTTTAGCTTGTTATGTAGAGATGCACTAAAATAGGTTTTGTGGAAATCCAATTTGGTGAAGGGGTTACGTGGGCGTAAAAGATAATTCTACTTCAATTTTAGAAATTCAAATTCTGGTCTTTTTTAAATACCCAGCTAAGTTGGTGGATAACGGCTAGTAACATACAAAATAAGGAGTCATTTTCGTTTTCATGAATCAGACTTAACCAGCTGAAATAAACGCACATGCAAACTTTATTCTAGTTCTCTAAAAAGCAGGTTTTTCGTTTCACGAATAAAGATATAAATTTAAAATAAACTAATTTTCTTATCTAAACAGTAATTGCCTTTGTGATAAAATCGGCTCTAAAAGTTATTCATATTATTTATTTACTCATTGGTCTAACGAAGGAAAACGAAAGAAACAATTTATGGGCAATTCGTGCAAAATTTCCTTCCGCCAAAAGGCAATTAACTTTGTAGCAGACTTCAAATTCCTCTTCAAAGGTTAGTCAATTTGGAAAATATTTCTTTGCAAATGGCTTGGGATATGCAAATGAAATTTGTTTTTTTTTTCACGTATGAGTGTATAAAATAAACGTTTTGTGAATCAGATATACATTTTTATTATAAAATATCTAAATAAGTTGAGGAATTATTATTTGAACAATAGGTATGTATAAACTGGTGAAATTAATGATGATCTTTATTACTTATAACAATAAAAGTAAAACATTAAAATTGTGTATTTTTATAATTCTATATTTTTTGGAGAGAGAGGAAGAGGTCTGTTATATCCATAGTTATAAATTACTTTGTTACTGAATGCAAAATGTCGATTAAGAGTAAAATCATTTATTATTATTTTAAGTACTAATAAAAAATTATACTTACTTTGGTGAGGTGGATTATACAGTGAAGTAAAGTACATCCCCGCACTGTAGGGGGGGCAGGGATTCTAGGGGGCCGAAAGCCTGACTGACGCCAAGTACATATTAGGGATTTGGGCCCAAAACCTGACTTTGCAGGGGGTACCTAATATTCTCCGTTACTCCCCTGGGATTATATATATATATATGGCTTAGAATAATTTATATCAATATATATATATTTTACATAAGTGTTTTCGCATCTAAAATTTAAAATTTTGCTGCTGTAACTTTGGAATGAATTATTTCAATAAGTGATAATTCCAGTAAAACTTTTCAACTCAAAAAGAAACCTGTTATGTGATATTGCATTTATATTTAACACTATTGTGTTACATTTCAATTCTTCATTTTATGACAAAAGGGGAGTCAATAGAAGCATCAACAGATTCAAATTCATCTGAAATTCAGTGAATGCTCCTATCTATGTTACACTTGCCGTGTAAATGGATTTATGCATAACTGAAAAGTGTTTAGCTGACCAACTTATTACAGTTAGCTTATATATATATATATATATATATATAAGTCAGTGCTTCCCAATCTTTGTAACGTCACGGACCGGTCAACGCCTGATATTTTTGCCGCGGCCCGCTGGAGAGGTGGACGTGGATTGTTTGTAAGTAGACTGTTTTGATTTTATAATTTTAATTTAATTGTATTTAAATATGCCTTCAGAGGTACAAATTCAATGAAATACGTGTAACGTGAAAACGCTTCAGACGAAATATCGGTTAACACGAATAAAATACAACTGTCCTTACGAACTATTATGTATTTTCTCTCAAGCATTTTTTCCCCCTCTTAACACAAAACAAGAATCGCTTGCTTACAAAAGGATTTCCCTTCTGGGAAAACGGAAAACACCAGACACTTAATGAAAGGTTTGAGAAAGTTCTGAGTTATTGGACTGCCCTATTTTAGCATCAGAAGAATACGTCGAAATAGATGATGCATGTACAGACCCATTTATGGCAAAGACGTTTTGGAGTTGGTTCAAAGCTCAAAAACTATCATTGATGCAGATTCCGACAACGAAAATGAAATAAATAATGCGGCTCCTGTGTGTCCACATCATCCGAAATAAGGAACATCATGAAAACTATGCGCGGTTATATTTAGACGCACATTCGAATGGTGAAATGAATACCAAAATGGTCGACATCGAACGATTTGTTGACAATTTGATGCTAAAAAGGACAATGCAAAGAAAAATATCAGATTATTTTCCAAAAATTCTATAATTTTTTTGTTTTTCAAAAAAAATATGCATTAAATTTTATTAAGCTCTTGTGAATGTTCTTGTTTCATTGATTTTTATTAAATGCATACATATATACACATATATATCAATAAAATGTGCTCTAATAAACTTAATTTTGTTGAATATCTAAGGAAGGGGGGGTGCAATATCCTTTGCAAAAAAAATTATTTTACCTTACATACTCTTGCAATCCTCTCTCTCTCTCTCTCTTACCTGGTTATAGAATTAAAAATTTATTACTTGAAGATATAATAGAACAAAATGAAATGAAATAATTTTGAATTGAGAATAATACGTTGTAAAATATTTTTTTTAACTAAACTATTAATTTTACCCCCAAAAAAGTGTAAAATTAAATGTTTTAATGGAAAAGGAATAAGTAATTAAATCCTATAAATATTAAATTATATTCAATAAATTTAACTAACATAATTTACTCAGAATCTTCAGTTGTTTAAAATACTATTAGAATTTAAATTATAATATCCACAGCATCTTAAGATGAATATCGCTTTCCTGTATTATAATACAGAAACGAACATAAGCTGCTTACAAATGAAAATTAACATTTCAAATCTATTCAAAATATGGAATAAACAATAATCATGATAAAATATTCTTAACTTAAAATATCTTGATCTTTCGTAGAACACAAAACAAAAGACAAGATGAGTTATGTCAGCGTGCTTCGCTTATTAAATTATTGTTTACGTTCTCTTTTGCTTAGATAATGTTTTGAATAATTCGATAATGAAAAACATTCCAAAATAAAAAAATGGAGGAAAACCACATATATATATCTAACTTATTTACTTATTTTTTCTCTCTAACAAGACGTGTCAAAGAACTCCGCAGAACTTTTTTTCAACAAAAGAACAAACAACAAAAGTGGCGGGAAAAAAAGAACGGCATCAATCTCATTAGAAGAACTTCGGTTTCCTCACGCATGGGATGTAGTGGAAATCGAAAAACACAACCAAAGAATTCGATTCGTTCTCCCCAGCCACCCCCAACTCTAGGAAACTAAGCCTTTTCTCTCTGAGATCGTCTGAAAAGTGTTCTGACGAAAGAGCAGGCTGAATTTCCTGTTTCGGAGCCCCCTCCAAGAATTGTTTGATTGAGATTCTAGCATTCGACATTTGTCGGTCACCCACAGGTCTCCCCTGCCGCGGGCGCCCCTTTCGGCCCCCGCACGACGCATAGGGCGCAGGGACTATACACCAACTGATTTAGGTTTATCTTGAAACCTAATTATCGAGTGATTATTGAATTCCTCGTAACATAAAAAAGTAAGTTCTAAGAAATAAATTCAAAACATTGTGTTTATATACGTAGCATACTCGTATATGGTGGTGTTGGTGAGAATTCAGTGCACAAACTACTTTGATACATAGTTGATTTTCGTTTTTATAACTTTATGTAATAAAGAGCTATTGATTGTTTAAATGCAGTGATAATAAAAATTCTTTTATGAACTCAGAAAAGAAGTTAAAATATATTATCGGCAAATTCATTTAAATTACAACGATTAAATTAACTTAAGTATGAGTTAATTGATGAGACTTCCTGAAAACCTATTTATTTTTTAAAAAATCTTCTCGGAGAGCTTACACCTTCATGAAATCTCTAAAAGTAATAATAAATATTATACATTACTTAAAAGATAATTGTTTGCATTCGATAATTCGATAAGTGAAACTTATAATAATGTACTATAACATTATAATAAAATAGTACAATATCTGGAAACATAATTTAATATACATACATTGATTCTTCAACAATTCGCGAGCTTTCATTTTTGATAGAATAAAATGCAATTATACCGTCAACATTTTCGTAAAAGTCATTAAACACATTTTATTTATAAAATATTATTAAATTTGGAAAAATAATAATAATAATAATTTAAAAATTCAATATATATATCCAAAGGATTTTCTCTATTTTCGTATAGAGTTAATAAAATTATTTTATAAACGTAAAATATCGAATAATTCCAATAATATTTCGCGAAAATGCAAACGATATTTATCAAATAATAGTACAATTGCAACGAACAATCAAAATATTGCTACATGGTGTGGCAATATTGCTATTATTTTTAGTTAATAATTAAATCGATGAAATTATTTTTACAGAGAGAATATTTAAATGCTATAAATATATTTATTTACAGTTATATCGAATCAGCAAACCCTTTTTTATAACTAATTTTAAAGGAGTAAGACTAAATAAAAAAGACTCATAAAGGAAAAAGGTATTGAAAAAATATGACATATTATTTTACTTTAAAGGGTTTGACTTACTATCAAAATGAGAGGAATGAAAAAAATGGAAAAAAAAAACTCGCTTTCATCATGCACACTCTTTTATTATGTATACTACTTCTGTATGATACGCTAAACCACTTTACGACTATCATCTTCTATTGCAGAACAGCTGTCGACATAAGACTTATTTATACAAAGGAAAAAATTTCAAGTATTATTGTGAGTTTTTAGTAATCATATACAATACATATCCATTTGTTTATTATACTTTTATCATTAAAAAATATTTAATTGATACGTAATTGTGCATTTTAACTTGAAAGATAGGTTTGCAATAAAAAATATGTAAAAGAACACGAAACGCAGTTTCACCATTTATGAAAAGCGAACTACTTTTTTGTATAATCTTGTTTGAAGTGAGTAGCAACTTACTACAGCTTTTGAAAACTAACCGAAAAGAGATGTAACTATCTGAATGTAATGAAAGAGAAGCTGTAAAGCATTTTAGTATTAGGTAATTAATGTATAGTCCGATGTATAACGTACAATTTTAACACAAAAAAATGAGATCGAAATTTACAGGTGTGCGTTATGCGGTGGGTATTAAAAAGATAGCTTTAAAAATAAAGAAAGGATTATTGTAAAAAATTAGATCTCTATATGTATCTAAATACTGTTCATTTAAAAGAAACGACATACCTTATAATCTTTCAACAATGAGAGAGAGAGAGATCGTATATCTTATAAACTTTGTCTCCCCCTTCTCTTTTCTTGTGTTAAGGGTTTTACTTTATTTTTAGCAGTATACCATATTGTTCAAAAACCTAATGAACTGAAAGGATAGGAGCTTTGCACATGTACATTTATAAGAAGCTTCATTTTAAAAATAAACACAAGTAATATAAAAAAAAATTAAGTTAATTCCTACTTAGGTCAACAAAGAAAAGTTTTTGTATTTTAGTTACTTTTTTAAATAATTACATTTAATATATATATATATATATATATATATATATCTCAATATGTATATACATATGACAGAATCTAAATATTAAGTGAAAAAATTTCCTTGCAGTTTTCCCTTTTCTTTCCCATATATGGTCATATATGGTGTTAGACTATTTTTTTGGTTACAATTTATTCATTAATTAAATTTAATTATTCCAATAAAATAGTATAGTAAAAACAAATCACATTCTCAGAAATTAAGCCATCCTAGGTGGGATTCGAATCCACGATCTTGGAATTAGAAGTCCAACGCGCTACCTATTACGCTCAGGAACACAACGAGCGATTTTCCTTTTTATGTATGGTGTTAGATTATTATTTGTGTTCGTTCCTTTTTATTCATTAATTAAATAGAATTAATGAATTAATATTTGAAAAAACTGCATTAGCATCAAGTGTCATCTATTAGAAGAAAAGTATTTTATTAACGATTGAAAATTTGAACAAGATATAGATATATAAATAAAAATATATAGGGAGAGTGTGAACTAATAGTAGGAATTTAAAAAGAGTGTGCGTTATACGGCGAATATAACTAAGAATTAATAAATACAGTTTGAAAGAATAAATGCACGTTATACGCTGGAATGTAGGATGATATATGTAATTGAAAGTAAAATAGGTTTCGAAAAGAAAACTGTTTGCTGTCGTTTCATCTCATCTATTCAATGAGTATCATGGTTCGCAAAAACCGAAACACTATAAAAGAGACAGTTGGATTAATGTAAAAAGATATGTTCAGTATATTATAATAAATTGTTTTACACCGGACTACTTGTTTACCTGAAAAAATTTTTTCTTTCTTTCTAGATCCTATTCTTTAGTCTTCTATAAGAGACAGCAATTGAAAAGGAGTATTTCAAGGTCGCAGGATTTAACAAAGAATATCAACTCCTTTAGAAACCAAAGATACCTAGAAATTACATTTGCACAATTGCTATATAGTCCCTCAGGAATGCCACTGGAAACCTCGGCAAATACGCGCTACCAATCTTATTGCTACGCCGTCTAATTAAGAGGAGTGGGTGGGAATGCCACAAGCAACGCGTTTCTGGGGTGCATGCCGCAATAAAACGTCGTGTGAGGTTTCACATCTCACGGTATACGCTGCTGTCCTGCCGCGCTTTCAGAATCGACGAGTTTGTTGGTGGAATTAGCAAGGAACACAAATTACAACCTTTGTCTCTGGAAGCCTTTGTTCTTTTTTTGTTATTCATGAATGAGAGGAACGGTTCGGGTTCTTAGTGCACAGAATGCATTAAAACTGGTTCTTTTTTTTTATGCTTTAGTTTTAGTGTTTTATGTGGATGAGTTTAGTAGTAAAAAACAGAGCTTGTGAATGAACGCGGAATTTAGTATAATTTTATTTAGGAATTTACTAACCTCAGTTGTTTTGTTTTTAAAGTCTTGTAGCTTTTTTTTTAAAAAAAAAATGCGTTCGCCTTTGTGTTGGAAGAGCTGAACCCCATAGAATTTTTTTTTCCAATAGAAAAAGAAATATAGTCGAAGTATTGGTCGTTCCTTTAATTTTATTTATCAGTTTCGTCAACATAGAACGCACCGCAGTACGCTTCTTTTTTTCAATTTTGAGAGATTTTCTAACATTTTATTCTTCTATTCAGGTATAATTCAGTTTCAATAAAATTTCGGCTTATCTGAATTCAAAGTCGACGATGATATTGATTCCCAATTCCCGGCCGATGCACCAAAAATGTTGAGTTATCAAGGGTATCAAATCATTTGAGGCATTGGCGGCTCAGTGGTAATGTTTTAATCAATTTGTGGCAATTCTCTGTGCTTATGCAGATTATACTAAGCCGTGTCATCTCAAAGTACTCCAAGTCATCTGTCTGCTAAGGAGGATCGAGCAGTTTGGCAGTTCCTTTCCAACAAGCGTTGATATTGCAACCTTGTTTGTTATGTTAACTAATCTAAATATTCCTTAAAAGTTAATGATTTTAATAAAGTTAAGTTTATTCTCAAAACGAAATTTGGTCATTATTGAGTCGAAATTTATTGATCACCAAAAATTCATTGACGACAAATCAGAGAGAGTACATGGTTAAATTTAAGTTTAATAACAAATAGAGTGCATCTGCACTCGTTCACGTACAGAACATCTCTGAACAGTCGCCCATCCGGTATAGTGGCTAGCGACGCTGACTACTATTCCGTAGGGCCTGGGTTCGAATCCCGGAGAAGGCATGGATGTTTGTAAATGTATAGTGCCTTCGCGGCATGGGGGTACTCTAAATAGCCATCGAGCCGCAAGTCCTCTCGTGAGGTTGGTGGAAGGGGGAAAGAGGTGAGAGGCCCCTGACCCCAGGGTGTTTTCTCTCAAAATTGGGGTGGAATCGAGCCAAATCGTACTGTCACCTGCATAGTGCTCAAAGCTACGGCTAACGACAGGCGTACAATCTAGCCCGATGCCATGATGTATTTCGTGGGCCTCGATCTGACTACGTCAGACAGGTGGCATTAGCAACAACAACATATCTGAACAAAACAAAATTTTCACAAGCAGTGCCCTATCTACTAAAAGGGCTTTACCACTTATTATATATCATCATATGCTTTTAAAATGCATCACATAGATACAATTTTTTTATAAGCTTTAATTTGTTAAGATTTGTAACATAATGTTAAGAAATAAGACCTAAATTCAGCACATATTTTTTTTCACAAGAAAAATGTCATAAAATATTAATAAAATATTCTGATATCGTTATCCTACAGACCAGTCAGTGGTCTTCAAACTTTGTCAACTCACGCAACCCTTACAACTATAAGGCGTTCCCGCACAAGGGGGGAGTCCTGGGGGTCCGGACCCCCTCCAAAAGCCCTTGATTTTTTTTCGATTGATTATAATTCTATGTATATAGTACGTAAAAATTAATTAAGTATTTGTTTTAACAGTTAATTTTATTAATTAACGCTAATTATTAATTAATTAATTAATTTTTTACTGTTTTTTGTTCCCGAAAATCGACAAAATTAAAAGTATATGTTGGGCGGCGTATTCGAACATGATACGAGAATGGTGGACTATCGACCTTGGACCCCCCCCCCCTTCTTGAAAAATTCCTGTGTGCGCTACTGCCTTAGAGTAATGTATCTTAAAATTATATTTAAAATTCATCATAACATGTGTCATAGGTACTTTAAGTAAAATCAGTTAAAAAATATTTTTTATTAAAATTTTTTTACATAATATTAATGTAATTTACTCATTTATTTGTCAACCAGGCAGTGGAGTAACGTACACCCCAACTTCACCGGGAGGCCCAGGATTCCATGGGGCTCAAAACCTGACAAATCTGTATTTAAACAATTTATAAAATGCTAAAGGTAAAACCTGACTTTGCAGGGGAAAGGGGCTCATATATTTTTCGCTACGCCACTGGCTCCACACAGGTATCATCTACCATTACATTATATTTAATAACTGGATATGTGTTTCATTTTTTTTACACAAAATATTGAATTCTAGGTATACTGAAGATATCTGCTGTCGCATTTCATATATTCTGAGTAAATTTTCTTCTTTATTTTGTTTTTGTTCTACATGCGTTTGAGAAATATTTTTAACTAAATGACATGAAAGAACAGAATGGCATTAAAATGTTTATAGCTGTGTGAAAAATCCTGTGCATTCTGCAAATTGCAACCTAAAATTTAGGAGTTGTTCCTGTTTAAATTTATACTTAAACGTCGAATCTGTTGATATACCGATAAGTTGTTCCTTCTTCATTGGCTAACCTTCTGACTTACCCATTCATACTTAAAGAGCAGCACATGACTTTTACTAAATTTAACATTTTATTGTATCCATAAAACATTTATTTCTATGCATTTTTACAAGAAAACTGCCTTTAAGAACACAATGTTTTATAAAAATTAAAATTTTACTAAAGTTTAGGCGTTTTGGTTAAGCAAATAGTGATCACTCGCGGAGTCCCTGTCAAAGTTCTAGGCAACCAAGGTAGACTACTTCTGCTGTAGACAACAGCATCATTTAATATTTATTCCCTTCTGTCTGAAACGATCCGTTTTTGCTGTTCTGTGTGTGTTCTATATTTTGTTACCTATATAAATATTTTAAAACAAAACGGATATATTCAGTAACATGTTAAGTTTTCATTAGGCCCTGGGTCCCTATGCGTTAAATAGGCCCATCTGTGACCCTTGTAAGTTGAGCTAACCTGGAACAAATAAATGTGCATGACTCTTAATCTCGTAAATGTAGGCACAAACCGATTCGACGGACTTTCGACTAAATGATTAATGATGACCAGTGGCCCAAATAAGGGGGGGGGGCACTGGTCATCCCAGGTCACTGCCGGGTCCGGCCCCCCAGAGCCCTTGATTTTTTTTCCGATTGATTACAATCCTATGTATATATAGTTCGTAAAATCTAGCTAAGTATTTGTGATAATAATTAATTTTATTAATTAATGTTAAATATTTATTCAAAAATTAATTTTTATAGTTTTTTGTTCCCCAAAATCGACAAAATCAAAAGAATATGTTGGGCGGTGTATTGGAGCATGATACGAGAATGGTGGACTTACGACCCTGGACCCCTTGCCCCTTTGAAAAATTCCTGTGTGCGCCACTGATGATGACGTATGTGCAGGAACGTCTTAAGGCTCTTTGAGGCCCTGGGCCCAGAGTAGATTTTTTGAGTCCCTGGGCCCCTATGCAAAAGTAGGTCCTATCCGAGATCTTTAAAAGTATCCAGTTTTGTAAAGCATACATTGCCAAATGAAACAAATAAATGCGCACGACTCACAATCTCAAAAACTTAGGTAGAAATTGACTCGACCGATGGCTGCATTTCGACTTAATGAGTTAGTTGAATGATTGTTCAAGGTATAAGGCCTTAGCCTAGACATGGACAACGGTCATAATATGATAATGCAGTCTGACCACTTTTGCCTATTGGTATGCAGTTTGAAATTCCCTGTTTTTCGGAGAATATTTATGGGAATAATACTTGACCATTAAAATTATCCTGATCATGATCATATTTAAACAGAGTCGAGAAGGAAACGAGGCCCCCACCGAGGGCGAGACCCTGGGACCAGTTGGCCCTTGCCTTAAGATGTCCCTGTGTATGTGGTAGACCTATGCCTAGACACAAACAAAGAATATGACATAATACAGTTTTCTAACGATATTATCAGCAGGGGCATCTTAAAATTTCTTGAGGCCTAGGACCCTACGCAAAAGTAGACCCTTAGCCCCTGCACAAATGCAGGCCCCCTATGACCCTTAAAAGTAGATAGTACATAGCGTGCGTTGTCAAATGCCGGTACAAATAATAACCCGAAACAACTAAATGTGAATGATTTACAGTCACACAAATCGACTCGACCGATTGCCGCCTTTTGACTGAATAAGTAATGATGATGTATTGTGGTAGGTCCAGGACTATAAAAGGACAACGGTAATCACATGTAGCTAGTTGACATATCCGAAATTCCCAGTTTTTAGGAGAATACAACCAGAAGTAACATTTGACCTTTGAAATTATTCGAATAATTGTTTTATTAAGGTTGAGTAGAGAACGAGACAAGGCCCATATTGCGGCTGAGGCCCTAGGCCCGGGCTCAGTTTGTCCATGCCTTAAGACGTCCCTGTGCGAGAACGGGTGCATTGTCGGCAAGAAGACACACGGCCTTAATGATCCTCATACCCACCCGTTTCTTGGTTAATACATGATGCAATTTGTTCAACAGTGTGCAATAATAAGTACTAGTGATGGTCTGACCCTTATCCAGCTAGTCAGTTAAGATGATTTTATGACAGATCCCAACACACACAGCAGGACCTTTCTCGAAGATTTGTGAACCTTAATTTGGTAATTAAACTTATTTAGATCAAGATCTTATTGATACCAAGTAGAGAACGGGACGAGACCTCCCCCTTAAGCTGAGGCCTTGGGTCTTAAAATTTCTCTCGGTATATCAAATTAAAATATTATAGAGAAAAAGTGATAAAAAAAAGATTTAGAATTTCAAACAAAGTTTTTGAAGACTGATAAAGAAAGGGTGCAAAACAGGTTCGTTGTTAAAATGAGCGTTATTTTTATGAATTTTTCATGGATTGATGATCCAGAATGTACTCCTCCGTTGTCTCTCATTTGCGGTAAAAAAAAAAAAAAA